>MASP02000454.1:0-20108 GCA_001693025.2 Colletotrichum lindemuthianum | reverse complement strand
ACACCCTACTTAAGTGCAGCCAGACAACAAGTGGACGACTTGTTGTTACGTACCTTTTGACAGTGGCTCAATTGGTAGTACTGTTTGTATGCGTGCGCATGTATATGGGTACTGGAGGCCGAGATACTATTGGCTGCAGCACTACGCCCCCCGGTCGGGGCCAGCCCTTCACACTAGTAGCTACCCAGATAGTATAAATAACCCCTATAAGCTAACCTTACTATCCCTTTCGATAATATATCTACTAAGTATACTATAGACCTTACGAAATTATATAATAAAACTATAAAATATAGTAGAAGCCTCTATAATATCCTTAAGTTAAAAATCCATATATTCTAAGATTACTACTTTAAGCTTAATATCCCATAATATATATAAGTAGAACTTTTTTTAATTATACTTAAAAATAATACTCTTAAGTTTTACTTTAACTACTTAAGTAACCTAAATACTAACTTTATATTTAACTAAATAGTCTAATAAGTTAAACATTACTTTAAGAATAATAAGAATCAGCAGTTCTACCTCTCTAACTAGCAAAATACCACCTTTTGAAATATTATTACTAAGAATCCTAATAAAAACAAAAAGGAGACTCTTAAGCTCCTAATCTTAAAGCTTACATATATCTAAAAAGTCTTCCCTACTAAGATCCAGATAGATAATATCCTCTACCTCTAACTTATAAGTATATACTGCAGTATACTAGAGTGCCAGTTAGCTCTCTTCAGCCCCACAGTAACCTCCCAGAGTCTCTATAACTAGTTAAGATCTACTATAAGTAATATCTTATTAATCTAAAAAGTATAATATATATAAGATAATAGAGATAACCACTAGAAAGTAGCTAGAGACTAATTTTAAACTGACTATATATATAACTTACTTTAAGGTAACCCTCAAGACTATAGCTATACCTCCATATATATACAGCCCTATATTCCAAGTAGCTATTACCTACCTCTAATATCTATACGTAACTATACTAATCAAAAATACTATATATATAGCAAACCTAGTTATTAGTCTATAAGATACACTCTTAAGGAGAAGTATACCTTATTTAATAGATATAAGTTAACTACTAACCTTAAGGTGTATTCTATAGTAGTATACTAAATTTTCCTTATAAACTATAAAAATATTAATAGCTTTAATAATAACAGCCTTAAAGTTACACTAGAGGTTAATACTAATAAAAATATTATTATATAGTACTAAATAGATATTAACTTTAAGGAAGACTATTCTGTAGGATCTACTCTAAAGATATTTTTCATATTATTTTACAGCAAGAAGCTTATTACTCTAGATAGAGGTAAAATCACAAGAATCCTCTAAGATTAGGTAATAGTTTATATTCCCACTAAAAATATTACTACTAGTAGCAAACTCACGGATAGTACCATTACTCCTAATACTTCTATATATACTTTTATACTTAAAGATTACTACTTAAATACTATATTTCAAGGTATTTTACCTAACTTAAATGCTACTAGCTTCTTAACTGCAAGATACTCCCAGTTTACTATATTAAAGTAGTTAGTTATCCTATCTATTACTCTTATACCTCTATAAGGTAAACTAGTTATAATATACTTTAGAGAAGCTACCCCTATTACAACATTTAGGATAGTTAATATACCCATACTGCTTAACGTTATTACATTTTATATAATCTTATATAATATATCCTTCCTACTCTACCTTACAGATATAAATTACCTCAGTATTATATTTAATAATATCTATAATAAGTTCTACTAAAGTAAAAAGATTATACTTATTATTTAAAAATAGGGATATTTATAGATACTCCTTAATAAAGAGAGAATAATTACCTCTATATACCTTATAGAGATAGAAATATAGAGACTCTACTGCCACTTTAGATACCCAGCTGTAGCATGCCTCCACAACATCCTCACTAAGGCAAAACACTTAGTTAAATAGTATACTCTCAAGGCTCTCAAGAAGTATTACTACTACTACTAAATATATAGCATAACTCTATCGCAATTTCATTTTACTATCCAAAGTAATATTAACTTTAACTTTAAGATTATTATTAATATTATCTATATTAATAACTATAATATACTCCATATTATTAATACTATTATAATATTTAATACTACTCAATTTTTACTTAACTTATTAGTAAAAATAATATAGGAGACCCTTAAAGTATATTAGATTAATATATACTAAAGCTCTCCCAATTTTATTACTACTAATATAGGTATAACCTTTTAATCTGAAGATTTCAGATTAGAGGTAAAGATTATAGGATTAATAGTTTATATTATACCTATTAAGGTATATAATAATATTAGTAAAGTTAAGTGTTACTATATACTTCTCTACTGTATATATAAGATTTACTATATAGAGCTTCCTACTGCCACTTAAGAGGTATTTCTTTAAGTAGCATATAAAGTAATCAATAATACTACTAGTCTGAATAGCTTCATACTTATCCTACTTATATTTAGAGCATACCTATACCTCACGGAAGATTCAGCTTCCTCTCTAGATATTGTTACCTAAGCTTAAGCTATATATAAGGTTATAAAAGAGGTTTACTGTAAGTATACTAAACGCACTATTAACACCACTTTAGTAACACGTAATAACCTTAATACCTCTCGTGTGATAATCCTTCCACTCCAGACTCTTATATACGTATAGCGAGAGAAAAAGAGCTAGTAAGAGCTATATCCTCTTATTACTACCTACAGTGAGATATATATTCTTAAGCTACCTTATAGCCTTTAAGAGTTTTAATTAACAGCTATAAAATAGTATTTTAAAGGTAATAAATAAGAGATTAATAATAATACAGCTAAAGTTATAGCTTTATAAGAGCTAGTATTTATAGTTTTATATACTAACTCTCAGCTAGGCTAAAGATCTCTAAGTAACCTAACAGTAAATAGAGACTTATAATCCTATGTGGCCGCTCCAATTTCGTCCGCAACTATCCCCAAAGCTCCAAATATATAGCTAACACCTTATACTGCCTCTATTGTAGGAGATAATAATACCCTCCCTCCCTAAGTAATTAGTAACCTACTACCTCAACCTTAAATACCTCAGACTGAGCCAATACCTCTAAGTTATATAACTTATAAGTATATAATTAGTTTACTACCTCTAAGGTTTAAATAAGAGGCTTATTTTATAGTATACCTTACAGCTAAGAAGTAGTTAAATCTGGTACTCTTACTTACCTTCTGCGTAAATGTTAGTTTACAACTGGTAAACGTTCGTAATCGATCGATTTAACGTAACTGGGTCGCAACTNNCAACTGGTGGTTTCTATTTCGTCATGTCTAAGTCTACGTTACGGCGCACGCGTACGCGCCATACGCCGTTGGGATCAATCTGTAGGATGATACTTCTTATCTAATTAGTGTAAAAAGTGGGGCACTCGGTGTGTCACCCACTGCTATAGCTTTTGCCACATCGGTGCCCAGTTAACCCGACACTGGCAATACTCTCTTTTGTGGTAAAAGCGCAAAATAGCGTTAAATGTAAAAACAGCGTAAAACGCAAAACAGCGTAAAGCGTAAAAGTAGCGTAAAAAACGTAAAATAGCGTAAAATACAAAAACAGCTACTAGTTATATATATCTTTTTAGGTGCGCTAAAAACTAATTAAATACTATAAACAGTGTTTACTTATAAAAGTATACCTTTTAATTATCGCCACTTAGATATCTTGGGGCCTTCTTATAGTAATACCCTCTATTTATCCTCTTCACTTTTATATCCTTCTCTTATTACCCTCTATCACCCTTATAACCTATCCTTCTATCCTTATAATTACCTTATTTATAATGATAAATACTTTAAGAGCTTAATTATTAGATATCTTAATTATATTATCAGTAAGGTTATTTTTACTATTAATCTATCAGATCTCAAAGATCTCTTTTTTCTTATATAATTACTATAATATTATAATATTAATTATAAGATACTTCTTTTTAGTAGTATCTAACTTAATAAAGTATTTATAGAGGGAGTAGAAGTTAGTATAGACTACTATTAGTATTATTAGTATTTTAAGGTATTTAGTTACTTACTTAATAGTTATAGATATTATATATCCTATATTAACTTCTATAGTTATACTATAGACTTTAGATACTAATATATTATATATAATTTTTTTTAACTTAGTAGAGGAGAAGTAGATAATATTACTTCTAAGTTTAAAAATATTATTATCCTTACTGATTTCTTCTATCTCTAGGATAATAATAAACTCTAACTGGAATATTATATTACTATTATTAATAAAGAATCTATTAATAAAGATATATAGTTTTATTATCCTGATATTAGTAGGAATAAATATTAGGCTTCTCTTATAGTTTTTTATCTATTATATTAGGTGTTTATTAAGTTTCTTAATATCCTCCTCTATTAGTTCTTAATATTAGGCTGTAATAGAGAGGTTGAAGTATACTTCTGGTTAGTATATAGAGGTGATATATACTCCTTATACTTATTATTTAATATATATTAATTTTATAGTCTTAGATATATAATTAATAAGCTTGATCTTCTTACTTTATCTTTTTTGGGTGAGAGTAATATTACTAGTATCCTTCAGGGTAATTACTCTACTGTTAAATATAAGGGGTTTATATTATATAAATATTAACTTCAGTTTAGCTGTAAATTCTACTTACTAGAGTTCCTCTTCTTCTTTATTATTAAACTTAAGTAAGTAGATTCTAAAGGTATTATCTATTTATATATTTATAATTCCAAAGTGTAGGTTATTAGGCCTGGAGATTATAAAGTATAAGTTATATAATAAAGTTTCTATTTATAGCTAGTCTTTATGGTAACTGGAGTATATTATATACTAATAGGTACCTAACTCTATAAAGCTATATAATAGTTAAATAATAATAATAATAATAATACCCTCTAAATATAAACCTTATAAACTTAGAGGTAGTCTCACTAGTATAAAGTAATTTAGTATTATCTCTACTTACATATATACTTATATAATATTCTAGAGGTAGATTTCTATAGGAGTAACCTCTTTAAGTATTACTAATAGTACTAATATTAGGTAGTAACTAATCCGTTAGATTATTAGTAACTACGTGAGGATATTAGTTTTCTCCTAATTATTAAAACTTTTAATAACTAACTATAACTTCTTATATAGTATATTATCTGTTTTTTTGATTTTATTAATAAAGTAGAGGCTGAAGATTCTTATATTATTATGTTTTTAAGTGTTGAAGTATTTAAGGTAGATTATATTTTTCACTAGTAAAATCTCCCACTCTATAGTATATAATTTCTTAAAAAACCTCCCTAGTGTTTAAATAAGGCTGTATTAGTGAAAGTTAATAGTTTTAGTAAGTATCTCTACTTCTTTTATTATTAAATAGATATTATAGTAAATATTATCTGTAAGATTAACTTCTATGATAAAGTTTATATTCTTATATAGTTATCCTTATCTCTTTAGTCTCTCTTTATCTAGTATTATTATTAATATTTTCTCTTCTGGATATCTATCTGGCGTTTAGTTATCTTATTAATTTTAATCCTCTACTTCCTTATTATATAGCTAGTAATATAGCTTAATTATTATAAATCTAAAAATACTGAGTTTACTATCTATCTCTATAATATATATCTTACTGTTAATTAAGAGGAGTCTGAAGGATTCTATCTATCTTTAGTATTTATAATAGATATATACTTCTGATTATAGTAGTAAGTAGTAAATAGTAGCTATTAAGGAATTATCATATATACTTAAAATGTTAGAAACTTACTATTAAGTATAGATCTTATATACTTCCTCTATTACCTTCTAGATAGCTACTATATATCTCATTATATCTAAAGATAGTAGTAATATTAGGTTAAGATATAAGTATATTTTAAAAACTAGTAAAGTTAATATAAGGTTATTTAGACTGCTTATATTATTAAAAGTCTTAATAGTATTTTATAATACCTTCTCTCTACTAATCTCTAGTACCTTATCTTAAATAATTTTATATACTTTCTATAGAGGGGTATAGTAATATTTAACCTTACTAATATTATTATAGGTTTTAATTAGTATAATCTTAATCTTACTGCCTATACTATTAGCTTCTCTCTTAAAGTTTTCAGCTGTAAAGTTATATTCTATATTAGTAATAATTCTATCTGGAGGTCCTTAGTATATATCAATCCAGTATATTTTCAGCATACACTATATATCCTCTATAGAGATATTTCTTATAAACTTTACAGCTATAAATACTATTAAGATATCGACAGTATATAATATAAACTTATTACTATTAAGATATATAATATTAATAATAATCTCTATATTAAACTTATAGTTATCCTTAAAGCTGAACTTAAATTAGTATAATATCTTACTATTTATCTGATATTAGTAGTAATTCTTTATAATTACTATAATCTTATTAGTAGTTATAACTTTACCTACTCTCTTAAGTATATTATTTAACTTACAGACACTAAAGTAGCTAAATCTCTTATAAAGTTACTATATCTCTATCTCTATAAGGAAGTTAATAACTTTATTATAAGGATCCTCTTATATTAAGGACTATAGATATCTATTATATCTCTCTATAGGTAATAATACTCCCTCTTACTTAATCTTATTATTAAGATTATTAAAGTATATTCTAAGGTAATCTATATTAGGGAGGTTTAGTAGAAATAGTATAACTATAAATATAATATTAAAGTTAATATCTCTAAAAAGTATAGATACTTTAGTAACACTAAGATTTATAAATTCTTATTTATCTCTAAATCTAATACTTATCTTTAAAGTTTTCTTATCTAGTGAGATATTAGGGAGGATCCTCTAGAAAGCTCTAAATTATTATATACTTCTAGTAGAGGGTCTATCTACTCTAGTATCTAAGAGGATACCTTTAAAAATAACTTCTAAATACTATAAAGTTAGGAAAGTCTCTAATTTATTAGTAATTATTAAATAGTAAAAAATATAGTTCTAAAGAATTTCTATAAGCTATATAAGATTAATAGTCTCCTTTTTACTATTTATTATATTAAAGTGGATAGCTATAAAATTATCTTCTGACGTCTCCTCTATATTATTTTTTACCTCCTTTATTATCTCCTACGTGGGGTTAATATTATTAAAATATATTATAATCTCCTCTACTAACATAATATTAATAATAAACACCTTTTTAAATTATAGGGTAGTAATCTTACGTTCCTCTAGGGTATACTTTATTAACCAGTATTTATTTACTGGTTTTAAGTATACTTAATATTTACCTTATATATTCCTATTCTATATTTTCTTATAGAATTATCCTGAGATAGCTTTATTATCCTATAAGTATTACAGATAAGGTAGTTAAGAGTAGTTAAAATATTAATTCCGCCTTTAGCTGTTATATATATAGTCTGTAAGAAATTAGTTATAATCTAAGATATAATTAACTTTTTATTTTAACTATCTCTTTTAACTCTTAAGTATCTCTATTATCTATTTATATAGCTTATTAATAGTTAGTTTAGCTTTATTAATAACGTTATAGAGTATATTAATTATATTATATACCTAATATATAGTTACATATATCTCCTTATTAATCTTCTCTTATAGATCTTATAAGTTCAGATAGATATATTAAAAGAGGTTAATCTATATTATTATTACTCTGAATACCTCAACTATATTAGTATACCTATAGTTTTCAGTAAAAACCTTAAAGTTTATATTCTTCTACTTCCTACAGTAGTTAAAATAGACTATAAATATCTTAAACTTATCTCTAACTATTCTAGCTATCTGAGTAATTAAGAAGTTATCTTAAATTAGTAAAATTAATATCTTATAGTATAAGTATACTTATCCTACTAGTATATTATTAAATACTTTCCCTACTATATTCCAGCTAATATTATAGCTAACATATTTAGTAATAAATATCTATATTTTATCCTTAAAGATATTATATTCCCCTCTAGTATATTTATTATTTATTCTATAAGCTTTACTGAATAATAATTTAATTTTCTTATAAGGTTAGTTAAATAGGATATAGTATTTCAGTATTAATTAATATTTCCCTCTGAGGTAGGTATAAAGTCTCAGGGGTCTAGTTAGCTTTAAGTATCTTTCCTCCTTATTAGTAGTATTAGTTATCTTTTCGGTCCTCAGTGAGTTAATATCTATATAAGTATCTAGGTCTATAGGCTGCAGGCTTAATGTTAGTATTACCTTTATTATTAATATTATTAATATTAACTATAAGGTAGCTATCTCTATTATTAAGCTTCTGGGTATTAAGAGTTATTAATTAATAGGGATAAAACCTCCTATTTTCAGGAGATTATTAATAAAGTTAGGATTCTTTATAATTTCTTATCTGAAAGCTAAGTAACCCTATTAGTTAGTCTTAATACTCTCTACTATCTATCTTATTAATATCTCCCTTATAAGGATCTCTACTAATTTCTCTCTGATTATATCCTTATCTATAGAGAAGTATATATTCTTCCCTATAAGATAGTTCTTAAGGACTTATATTAATACTCTCTCTATATTATTAAAATGTTTTAGGGTTTATCCCTTAAAGTTAATATAGTAAGTTTTCTATATTTTATTAAAATAGATATTTTATCCTTTCTATAAATAAATATAATAATAAATAAATATATTATTAAGTATACTATTATTAATATTTATTCGGAATTCTATATTCTCACCTTATTACTGAGGTATAACCTTTTAGTGTATCCCCACTAGTATTTTTACCTCTATATATTAGAATACCTTCTTATACTTATTAACTTCAGCTGCAGGAATACTGTTATTATTTATATCCTTATAGTAACTATCAATAGAATCTAGAGAGGAAGATATATTTAGAGTATCAGGCTGGGAGAATATCTATAGTTAGTATAGCTTTATTATATCTTAATTATAGATATTTCTCTAAAAACTGCAGCTTCAGAGGTATATACACTTATTAGATAAATTACTACTACTAAGTAAATATCTCCTTCTAGTGAAAACTTTATAAATATCTTCTAATTTAAGATCTTTATCGATTTACTAAATACTATTCTTTACTAGTAATACTAATAATAAATTAGTATATTTTAGTAGTAAACTTATTAGAACTTATTATAGAAGTAGAAGTAAGTTATAATTTAATAGCGATATTATTAAGATTATTAGTAATTTAGTTTAGTTCTTTATTATATAAATATACTACCTACGCTAGATAGGAATAATAAGTAGGAATTAATAATATTATTAGTTACTCATCTTTATATAGTCTAGTAACTATCTCTTAGCTTATTATTATTATAGAGAGTAACTTTAAGAATAAACTATAGTTATTAGTTAGTTAGATATATGGATAGAGATAAAGAATAGTAGTTTCTTAATGCTTTTTATCTTAGTGTTAGTTATAATATCTTAATAAATTACTATATCTTAGGGGATCCTAATTAGAATATCTCTCTACTATAGTTATTTATAAAATATTAGGGGAAGAAATTACAGACTGATACTATTATCTAATTTTGAATCTGGGATATTTATATGTTAGTTTATATTATTAATTATATTTTTATAATTATTCCCAGGGTCTCCTTACTATATAAAATAAGAGCTCCTTTCTTTATTATTATTCTTATTATAGTTAAGTCCTAACTACTAAGTAAGCTATATTATAAATATAAATATATTAACTAAAGTATTTTATTTCTTCTATATAATATTAGAAGGAATACTTTTAGTATGTTATTTTTAGTTGCTAATATATTATATCTACTATTATTAAAGTGTTTTCTTATCTCTTATTAGTTAAATATATATAAAATATTAAAGAGTAGTAATGAGGAATAATAGTTTTTATTTTAGGTTCTTTTCTTTTAGTTATATTAATCTTATTATCTTATCTTAATATTTACTATTTTAATTTAGTATTAATTTAAATTATCTTTTTATTATATAGTAGATATAATATAATATTAAGTAAATAAGTTATTATAAGGTTATTTTTACTTCTATTTCTATCGTAGGTATAGTATTAATAATTTCTCTCGGGGTAGTATATAGTTATAATATCTTTAAGTTACCTGTTTCTACTTAGAAGCTGTCTATAGGGTCCCTTAGGAGGTATTATAATCTTATCTCTTTAGGTATTCCTTACTGATCTGTAGTTAAGTAGTAGTAATAGGTACTAGTAGTGGTTAAACTACTAATCAGTATTAGTTTACAACTGGTAAATATTTATAATTAATTAATTTAACGTAACTAGGTTATGACTAGTAGTTTCTTTTTTATTATATCTAAGTCTATATTATGGTGTATGCGTATATGCTATATACTGTTGGGATTAATCTGTAGGATAATACCTCTCATCTAATTAGTATAAAAAGTGGGGCACTCGGTGTGTTACCCACTGCTATAGCTTTTGCTATATCGGTGCCTAGTTAACCTGATAGTAAAAAATGTAATTATAATACCTAGCTTACTATTTGAAAAGTTAATTAAAAAGGAGGTTAAAAGTATTATTAATAATAATATTATAAAAATTATCTAATATAATTCTATTTTCTATAAAGGCTATAAATATTTTAAGTTTTATATTATTAATAAGATTAAGAATAAGGATACTAATAAAGTATATAAGAAGTTAAGACTTATAATTTAAAGTTTTAGAGACTGTAGTAAGTTTAAAATTTTAATATAATTACTAATAATCTAATAGAGCAGCTAGTAATTAATTTTAACTATAATCTTAACTTTCCTTAAGTATAAAAATATAATAATATAACTTTATGATATTATTTAAGCTTATATTTAAGCTAAAATAGAGCTTATAAGGTATATTATAGCTAATCTGCCCTTATACTTTAAAAGGTAGTATTCTCTAGACTCTGTGATAATTATTATTAAGCTACTCTATAGTCTTACTGAGGCTGGAACTTACTAGTGGGTAATTTATTCTACATATTATAAAGAGTAGTTATAAATAGAGACTTTAATATATAACCTATACCTCTTTATCTTATATACTTAAAATAATATTTTCAGCTTTATTAGTATATAAACTAATAATATTTTTAGCCTCTCTGATATAGTATTCTCTTATTAAGAGGATGAGGAGCTTGAAAAAGTTTTATTTAAGGTGAAGCTTAAAATTATATTTTTAGAGACTATATTCCTTATGTTTAATAGAGGTATCTTATTACTCTATAGTGATTACTTCTGCTTATACTAAAAGTATTAAAGGTAAAAACTAGTTTTAATTAATATATATACTGCATTTAAGGTGCTTAAGAAGATATATATTAAATAATATATATATAGTGTATATCTTACCTCTATATACTAACTGGAGGCTCTATTTAATCTCTTATATATAATATAAAAGTAATAATTCTTAAATAATAATATTACTATATTTAATAAATAGCTTAAGTAGTAAATAGAATATCTTAATTGAGGCCTTAACTTTATATTACTTAACCTCTCTAAAGTATATTTTTATATTTTCATTAATAGCTTTTTTGCTAATAATACTAACTTCTTATCTTAACTGGGATTTATAATAATTCTAGACTAAGAGACTGTAACTAGTGATAACTAGTTTAACCTCTATAGTAACTTTATATATTACTTATCTACTAAAAGTAAGAAAGTTACTAGAAGTATATTTATTTTAGAGATCTATACTATAATAATTAATATAAACTTTATTTATACTATAGTTATATTACTTAAGAAGATCCTTAACTACTAAAAGCTTCTTTAGATTCTAACTATTATATATACTAATTTATATTTACTTTATAAGTATTTTATAAAGTTTAGTATTACTAAAGAGAAGTATCTAATAATTAATATTATAATATTAAGATAGTTATATAAATACTGTAAGCTCTATAAAATATAGTAAATTAATAGAGATAATAATATTACTGATATTTTCATAAAAAATACTCTAAACTATATCCTTAAGAGATTTATTAATTTAAACTATATAACTATTTAAATAGAGAGATAGGTAATTTAAGTGGAGTAGATAAATAGATATTCAGACGTTATTTAGATAAAGAGTATAGATTGTAAAAGATATTATTTTTTATGTAAATAGATAGGTATTAGAGTATATAATAAAAAGAAAAGTTACTAATATCAGTTATACTATACTGTAGGATATATAATAACTATACACACTACTATATATATAGCAGTATACCCTCTATAGCCCACTGGCCACGGATGCCTGGCACCCAGCGCCAGCTGTAGCCTAGCGGCGTAGCAATTAGTAAGCAATTGCCATGCTGTAGATCTAGAGCCTTACGTGGCGCCGCACGCCACGTAACGTAACAAGAACAACAACGAATACCAGAACACCAGCTTGCACCCGTACGACGAGATCACGTACGGCGTGCGATTACCCTGACGATTAAACCAACACTTCTTTCTCGTCTACCTACTCAGCTACATGAACCCTCAATTGATTTCCCAACTGTGTATCTCGGGCCCTCTATATAACCCTCAGGCAAGGTACCTTCTGTAGGTAGGTAAGGTAGGTATTTGTGACAGGAAGATCATACGGGTACTGAACAAAAAGCCGTCACACTCTATACCAATAAACCTTGATGCAACTGTGGTGGCGCTTGCTTGGATGGCCTCACTCTCTCTCCACGTGTCGCGAGACCTTGATGAGGGGGTTTCCGATCTATAAGAAGCACTCTCTTACTGCACTGCCCTATTCTTTTTGCCAACGTCTGTGTTCTCTCAACTGTCGCATTCCGTTTCAAGCCGAACGTTGTTATTCTTTCTTCTACAAGACCAGTTTGAAAGATATCGGTTCGTACTGAACCTTGGTAAAAATGAATATTCAGCAACCTGATGTCGACGAGACATCTAAACAAGATGGCCCTCCTCAATATGAGTCGGACACTCCCGCACACCGAGTGCAGCATGTGAACTCTGAAGCCTGGAAAGACCTCAAACCTCAAGTCGAATTCAGCTTTCATTCGCCCCTACTGGGTGGTGACATAACATCGCCAAATGGGCATCGGTGGGAGGCCAGACTTCTCGTCAAAGTACGCGACTTACCACGTCTCATGTCGGAGGGTTTCTACTGGACCACAGCCAACTTCAACTTGTACGCCACCTACATTAAGCCCCACGTTCTAGACGAGATAGCCGTGATCAGAAATGCTTGGTGGTCATGCTCTCGTCACTACTTTCTCTCGGACCTGGGGAACGACCCCTACTGGGCCGCAACGCTGGTAGTCTACGCCCATAACACCCATGTTCTCTCCAGCTTTCAAGTCACCGACGTCACCCCGGACAACTTGGGCTGGGCTAGGGCATACTTGAATGGAAAATTTGAGGTATACAAATGGAACTTCACTAGCCCGCAGACCAGCACCAATGCTATTTACCCTGGAATGCCAATGAAAGGATGGTGGCCTTGGCCAAAAGAGAACAATGAGGCACCGGAGAGCACGGCTCGAGAGGGGACTGAAGGGCAGAAGACGCTGGCTTGAGGAGAGATGGTAGAGAGGTATGCCCGTTACGAAGCTTGAACTAAGCTGCATCCATTACATCCCAAGTCAAGCAATATTGTGTTACCTTACTTAAATACTTCACCAGGCTTAGGAGTGCTGCGTTTAGTGTAGGTTACTGATAGGAATATCTGTATAGTAATCGTATAGGTGTTGTTTCGAAGAAGCTCCTTACTCTCTTCAAGTAAGCTTTCGGTGTGTAACATTTATACCAATAGTCAGTAAAGTATCAGTTACTATTGAAACTCCCCTCTCCCCTAGGTAGGTAGGTATTAGCAGCAAGGAAGGGTTCAGTCCTTACTGAATCACATAGCTGTATGGATCAAATTGTGTAATAGCCCCGAAGTGAGGTACCTTATCTCTGCATGATCAATGATGTCCCTAAGGGACAGAGAAGAACACGGAGAAGCAGGCATAGTAGATCCAAGGTTGGAGTTTATTTAGATCTTTTTGGATCAGAATACAGCCGCTACATAGGCGGCAACCGCAACCGCTCCCAAAACCACCAAAAACACCAAAAAAGAACCGCTGGTCTCAGCCCGAAAGGTGGCCTTCCCCCCCGCGACCCTCACCCGCTCGACATCCTATGCCAATTGGGCACGCCCCGGGCGCCCATTGCTCAGGCCCGCCCCTCCGCCATAGGCCGGTGCCGCCACTACCGTCCCGTATGTAGGATAGCGAGCTCTGTAAACACACAATAGTCAGCGGGGTTCTATTCGGACTGTAAGAAAAATACTCACGGGAGGAGCGGCAGTGGCGACACCTGCTGGCCAGAGGGGACTGAGCCCTCGCTCTGGGCTCCCGAGGCTGGGGGTGGGTTGGCGGGCTGGAAGTCGCCCCACCAGAACTGGAGGTCGAAGATAAGACTGAAAGAAACGTCAGAAAAGTACCAACACCAAGGAGTAGAGGCGCCAAGGGGGGAGAAAACTTACATATTCATTTTTGGTTTAAAAATAAGCAACGATTGTGCTTAAGAATATTGTTGATGATGTTTTTAGTTCCAAGAAACCCAAAAAAAAAAAACGATTGATTGTGTTGAATACGAAAAAGAAGACGGACGACGACGAGGGAAGACGAGGATAGATTATATACCCCACAGAGGGAACCCCCGCTCTCCAGGTCATGACTTCCGTTCCATTTGCACTTGCACATTGCAACTGGCGAATTGCGTCACAGGCCTTGTGGTGGAAGGAGTTACTGTTCGAAGGACTACATAGAGAACGCTCCAAAGGGTAGGAACGACCATTTCAACACCGGCGGTTTCCCTCTTCAGACATGAATTGGGGAGGTGCAGTCTTATTCGAGGGGATCTGAGGGGAAGTAGTTGCACCGTTGGCCTTTCCTGTGGAGTGATGTGTCGGGGCAACACCGAGGAGGGACGATGTCATCATAACAACATGATCCTCAAGGGCAGGTATGGCGCTGCTATCAACTGAGCCTTCCTTTCCGAAGAAGGTAGCATCTACTAACCAACAGCGAGGGAGTAGGCATCTGTATCCAGCTTCAAGTTTGAGAATAGGCAAGTACACAGACCATAAGTAAGGGAGGGGACACATCGAGGTAAGTAGGTGCCAGTACCCTCGATTTCAGCTTCAGTAGGTAGTACCCAGCTACCTCATGCCTCATGGCCGAATATGTGTTTATCCGTGAAATCATGATTTGACGGCACAAGAGTTGTGACACGCCGCTGGCTTGGTAGCGTCTGAAGCCCGAATGTGTCCAAGGATGTCTGTGACATGTACTGACTGTCCTTTGGTACGCTAGTGTGCTTGAGAGAGTCCTTTCTGGAACCTAATATAGTCAACGAAATCAATATTGAAAGGAAGTAATTGCAATAGGAGACAGATAGAAAGGGTTTGTCGAAAGCCAGGAAGCCACAGCTTCAATTATTGGAAAGAACTTGACGCGCTGCAAGTCAACACCGTCTGAGGCCAAGAGCCCAGCTCAAGCACTACGTATTTTTAGGCTGTCATCAACTGCCTCAAATGAGAAGAGTTCATTCTCATGGATGACATTCTACAAGTGCAAATGCCAGGTAATTGAAAAGATTGACAGACATCATTTGGAGAAGTATTTGACGAAGGTTTACTGCAGGAGAACCAGGGTTTGCTGCGTCGCGTACCTTAGTGTTCGGGAATTTATTTCTCAGATATCGTGGATAAACAACCGCAGTAGCTATTTGAGCTACAATGTCGCCAAATAAACCCACAGCCGGCAACAGTATACGTCAAAGACGCGAAGAAGTATGATCATCTGCATGTTGATGTCTTGCAAGAGAAGGTCGTTGGTGCTGATTAATCAAAATACGTGTACGGAGGTAATGAAGACAACTGCGTCGTTACCCCAACGGTGCAGAAGTCAACTCACGAGAGTAACCAGCACGAGAGTAACTACCTACCTTACCTTAAGGTACTTGTACTATCAGAGCACTGTGTACGCCTTCAACGCACTGTACCAAAAGGTATCTCGATACCGTAAGGTTGGCCTGTTCGTGCACCACCTCGACTAGCAGCTCAGTGTCCTGTCTCCGACTGCACGGCCGATGGTCGTCGCCGGGAGCTTGGGACTACTCCTGACTCTCAAACCGCCGACTGTATCGGTCGACGACAACGAACTTCGCCGTTCTCTCGGTCGCTGCTCTGCCGTGTAGTGATACACCCTTTCCCCACGACGTACCATCTACTTGTACAGCTCGCCTGTCCGGCTTTGCTTCCAAGTCTGGACATAAGTAGGCTCACCGACCCGATCGATCGGCTTGTCTCCCGTCCACGGAGCCTGTTCTCCCTTGGAAGCCCCTGGAGACCTTCTGCCCTCATCATCATCAAATTACCCAGTTCGGCTCCGTACTACGTACACAGCGCTCGCTCATTCTGGGTCTTGGCCGCGGGGCTCCCCTGATGTTGACCGCCTTTCAAGATTTGGTCGCCACATCCTTGACGTGGCTGGAACAGGGGAGATGACGGGGGGACGAAGAACAAAAGGTTGAGATGAACCAGAGAGCCTCACGCCGTTCGCGTCTCAATGTCAGTGCGGCAGCCGCTGCAAGTGCTAATTGCGATGACGGAACTCATCTCATCTAACGGCCATTCGTTCGGATCAAGCCAACATGGCCTGTGGGGCCGTATCCAAAGTTGTCAGGCAGCAACGACAGGACAGCACTTATCAAATCAATAGATCCCCCAAAAATGGACCGATGTCATTTCTGCTGACCCGATGACCAGGACGAGTCAGCAGGGTGGCTCTCGCAAGGCTAATGGCAATGGTCTTATTGAAATATTGACTCTGAACCCACATAGCAACTTGGAGATACAATATCAAGAGGCGCTGAATACCATGGCCAAGGTGGATGACCAGCAGCATCGTGGGCAAAGCCATGCTGTGGTGGTGGAAACCCCTTACAAGCACGCAGTACATAGTAGCTGCTGGCATCATGGTGAATGCGAAATACCGTTGCCAAGGCTCATAAGTTACACGAAAATTTACCGTGGCTTCGTCCAAGGTCGCTTGGAGTCGCCGTCTTCGATTCTTCTTCCTTGGGCCAGGGCCCCCTAGGACCCACGTTGACGATCGCGGCAACCCTTCCTCGCGGTCCGCTCCAGCCTCCAGCATGCCAGGCTCCAGCCAGCATCCGAGGGGCGGCCAAAATGCATCGCGCTTGTCCGTCCTAACGCCAGCGCGGAAATGAGAGCGCATGTCGGCCGTTGAGCACGACAAGCGCGACGGGTGCACGATGGAGCAAGGCCTGTCCTGGACGAGATCCCGTCATACAAGTGGTTCCTGGACCGGTGACACTTTCGCCAGCAGCCGAAGCCGACTCGACCGACGCTCCCGTCCCTCCTGTGATCGACCGACGCCTCATCCGGGGATCGATCTGCAATCTGCTTACCAAACATGAGCGAGCCTCCGTCTGTCCCGTCTGCCTTCTGCGGCGCAACTCACTATGCCAGCCCCGCAACCTGCACACTTCCCGAGGGCGAGGGTTTAACTTACAGGTAGATCAGAGGATCGCCTCCTGCACGAAGCCGTCGAGAAGTACGGAGTACTTGCACCGACTGTGTACGATAACGTACCTAGCGCCAAGCCCCGGCTTCCGCGGTTCTCAGCCCCGAAGCATTGGGACGCTACAAGTACTCGACTGGTGGCTTGAAGACTTGCTGGACGAAGGCGTTCTTGAAGGATTTCCGTCTGCTTCGTCGCTCCCAACGCGAAAGCCTATCACTCGCTGCTGCGCCAGACTCGTGTCAACATTTCTTCTGCCACCACTTCAGAGACGCCACGTGCAGGACAACATCAGCAGCTGTGCTTGCAGCGTCAGCGAACCGCAGCAGCCCAAGCAGTAATTGTGCAGTTGGAAGTTCGGACTCGTGGGCTAGGCCAGGGCTGAGCAGCAGTGCACTACGTACATAGCAGTACACTAATTCGAGCAACACCAGCGACGACGACCAACACCACCACCCCACAACGAGCCACATATGATGAGGCTTGCCAGCCCACGATCATCTCCTTTTCCTGCGCTGCACTATTCGTACCACAGTACAAGTACTCGTCGTACTCAATCATCGACGTCGTGCTCCGTTCCCACATCATCTCCGGCTAGCTGGATAACGGTCAAGACCCTCTCTGGGACCAGGTTCCCGGCCCAACTGTCGAAAAGACGAAACGAGTTGCAGAAAACGGCAACCTACCGTTGACATCAGCCACAACACTGGGCCCGCATCTGAATCAGTCCATCGCTCAAAGCCGAGGGAGAGATCGAAAGCCGCTTAGCCGTTGTCGACATCTGATTTTGCTCGCCGCGAAGGCCCATCGTTGAGGATACTCTCACCTGCGTCTTTCAAAGCCGACCGCGTCCCTCATACAGAGAAATATAGCCGCGCCGTCTGTTCAATCTTGAGGAAGCACACGACACCAAACCCTAAAGAGGCATCTGCGGAGCCAGGCCACCCCGGCCGCGGCGTAATTGCTATTCTCGGGCGACGGAGAAGATCCCTGTTGATCAACGAACCGCGCCGAGGACGAGACCCACGTTCAAAAACCTCTTGGTTTTCGACTCCTGAAATTCCCGGCTCAACTCCAAAGCTGAACATCGTCAAGCTGGCCCAACATTCTCTCGCGCCTTCAAGCGGGATTTCACAAGGCAGATCAAGATGCTCGCTGCCTTCCGCTTCGGCAAGGATCTGTGGGACCCTTCCCACCGATTCGAGACCTCGTGGCTTCTGTCTCCCTATGTCTTGGGCGCATGTCGCGCTCTGATCGTGAGTATACATCCCCCCCTTAATCACGGCCTGCTATCATCGTGTCGCCGTGATATCGTGTCGTCATTGCCAAGCCTCGCAACCCTGACATCACCTCCAACACACAGAGCCTGTACATCTTTGTCGTTCGCTTCTTCGTCATCGGCTGGACCTGCTCGCGCGCAGAATACGGCGGCTGCACCGAGGTCGGCAACAGCTTCTCCTACTTCACCGTCCTCACCTACTGGGGCCTCGGCTTCTACTTTCTCATCTCCGCCGTCCACACCCTCACCTACGCGCGCTCCGGCTCGCCGCTCCTCGACCGCTTTCCGCGACCCCTCCAGGCCCTGCACGCCTTTTACTACACCACAATCACCACCTACCCCTTCATCGTCACCGTCGTCTACTGGGCCATCATCTACAAGGCCCCCTGGTACGCGGACCAGTTCAGCGCGTGGAGCAACGTGTCCCAACACGCCATGAACACGGGCTTCGCGCTGTTTGAGATTCTCATCCCGCGCACCAGCGCCGCGCAGCTCGAGTGGGTGCACATGCTCTGGCTCATCATCGTTCTGGCGCTGTACCTCGCCCTCGCCTACGTCACGTACTACACAAAGGGCTTTTACACGTACGACTTTTTGGATATCAAGGAGAATGGCAGCGGCCTCACCGCGGGCTACATTATCGGCATCGCCCTCGCCGGCATCGTCTTCTATCTCATCGTCAAGGGGCTCGTCTGGCTGAGGGAGTGGGTGACGGAGCGCAAGCTGGGCATGGACGGCAAGTTCGCGCAGCAGCACTACCCGACGTACGACATGGAAATGGGCACCGTCCACAGCAAGCATTAGACGGGGCGTTGCGGGTGCATGTATACGGGGGGTTTGTGTGCATGTGGAAGCGATTTGGTTGAGAAAGGGGGCGGCATTATACCCCAGGGGAACGGTGGTAGCCGTGTCCCTGTCATGATTCGCAGCGTAGCGTTGAAATCTACAAATAACTGTCTAGTATGGTAATACAAGTAATTGTCAAGGCAAATGGTCCGACCGACATGCGAGGAGAGACTGCGACCGATCAGCACTTGAGCGAGATGCCTCTCCTCATCTCCGACTCGCGAATCTCAAACATGAACTGGACGCCAATGAAGAGCGCCGTGCACGCCGTGATGAAGAACATGACGCCTTTTTCTTGGTGAGCTGTTGCTGCGACTCAAGGGGGGGGGGGGGGGGGGGGGGGGGGGGGGTTTCCCCCCCCCCCCCGAAAGAGCCCG
>MASP02000453.1:0-84586 GCA_001693025.2 Colletotrichum lindemuthianum | reverse complement strand
TAGAATATTCCACGGAATATTCAGCCTGTAGGTACAGTACTACTATAGGGTAAACACCTATAGCCTAGCATTTTAACAATATTTAATATAAAATAACAGATAAATAATAGTTAAAAGAATAGTTAAAATAGTTGAAATAATAGTTAAAATAATAGCTAAAAGAATAGTTAAAAGAATAGTTAAGATAATAGTTAAAAGAATAATTAAAATAGTTCAAAATAAGTTATTCTATAGCTAATTAGACTATAAGGCTTCTAATAGTAGATTAGGCTAATTGGAGTATTAATTCTTTAGGCACTACTAAGGTATCTAACCTTATCCTATTATACTAGAAACTTTATAAACTTCTCTAGTAGCAGAATACTAGCATATATACTAATAATATAACTCTTCAGGTAACCTAAAGTATCTAACCTCTTCCTATTATACTGAAACTAAGAAACCTCTCTGACAGTAGGATGCTAGTATATATACTGATAATATAACTTTAGTATACTATAGTATTAACTTTTTAGTGAGGGCCTCCTTAGGGTACCCTCAGTATATCCTTAGTAATACTCTCAGTATAGTATATATACTAACACTTATTCAACCTTAGATACTGTAAATACCGCTATATTTAAGCCTCAGTAAGGAGAAGATTACTATATAAGTTCTTTAAAGTTTCTTATTAGTATAGTATATATACTAATATCTATTATACTATAGTAATAACCTCTAGTGAGGGCTTCCTCAGGATATCCTTAGTATATCCTTAGTAATACCCTCTATATAGTAAAATCTTACTAGATACCCTTTTTAACTATACCTTATATAGGTTTTATTATAGTAGTTAGTAGCTATAATATAGTCTAACTTACTATATATCTTATACGTAGGCGTAAGTTAGTCCTTAAGGTAAAGCCTCTTTAGCGCTAAGCTTTCGGCAATATTATAGCTAGTAGCCCTTTCAGTAGTAGCTATCTTATTAGTATTATTAAAAGCCTTTTTATAGAAGTTATATAGAGTCTTCTGAAAGTATTTAGCAGCCAGGGCTATAGCTTTAGGTAGCTAGTTATTAAACTTCTGGCGCTGTAAATACCTCTATATTCTAGCCTTAAGGTAGTAGAAGAAGATAAGTATATATAGCCTTAATATCTTAATAGAGGTACCTAGGATATAGTAAACTACTAATTATTTAGTATAAAACTTCAGTAGGGACGAGCTTTTATATTAAAAAGTATAAACTATATTATAGAGGTATAACTTTTATAGAGTAGGGTTAGTTAATAAGTAGTAAGTAAATACTATAAAGTTAGTTTATAAAGGGTCCGGCGAAAGTATATAATAGTAGTTACACTATAAGGTCTAAAGAGTATAGAATAACTTTATTATAGTCTACTAGATCTTCTAGGTTTTAGAGGCTTATAGTTATAATATATAGCTATCTTAAATTACTATTAGCTAATTCTTAATTTTATATAGAGTAGTATCCTTACAAAGTAGTCTATATAGATAACTGAGTGGCTTTAAGTAATCTCTATAGTTAGAAGTAATAGATAGGATTAGTAATAGTAATAGTATTAGGTTTACTGTAAGTATACTGCTAGAGAGGCGTTCTACTATAATCTCTATAAAGGAGGATTACTATTTGAGAAGGTATATAAATACTATTATAGTTACTATTACTATATTGCTGGCGTTACTAGTAACTATATTACTTATATTACTTACATTAGTTACTTACGTTAATATAGCTAGTATAGAGGTTACTATACACTCCCCAGTAGATGGTATATTATCGGAAGGTACGTTTTTAGAGGCTATATTTTCGGAGGCTAAATTTTCGGAGGCTATAACTTAGGACGTTACTGTTCTTAATGTAGGTACCGAGCGGTTAGCGGGCGTTTATTATAATGGAGCTATTACTGAAACTCCAGTCTTACCTCCTTAGAGAGGTAGAAGTTGAAAAATTATAAGAGTGTGGCTAAAAGCTTAGGTAAGGGAAGGGCAAATAGTATTTAAAGGTAGGTCTCCGTAGGTTATAAGATTTCAACTTAGTAGACTAACTAGTAGTAGCTTTAAGAGGCTTTTATCCTATAGTGGCCTCAGGCCTTATTAGTTATATGATTCTAGCTATCCCAGCTCTCCATATAGGCTATAGGGGACTATATCCTTACATATATATAACTGAAAGCTTAATTATATTTATTAGAGTTACTTTTAGTAATAGGTTTAGTTAAAACCATAAATATATTTTTACTAGTAAGTAAAGTCTTTGTATAGATAGACTAAACATTATAGTTCTAAGTTTCTTTTAACATAGAGATAAAGTAGAATTTAAAGTCTTCTATAATCTTTAAAAATAACTTTAATATATAAAGTAGTTATTTAATAAAGAATTAATCTAGATTCTGGTATAGAATTAAGATACTTATAGTCTAACTATAGTAAGATATTATTAATTAATAAGGTAAATAGATAAATAACCTAATAGTTAATTTATAAGATTAATATAAAGACTGTAACCTATAGAGGTCTAAAGTTTAAATCTTATGAAAGGTTAATTTTATCAACAGTCTAGTAGACTATATAATTTAGTTTATAATAGTTTCAGTAAACTAATAGATATTCTAATTTATAAAAGCTTTAGTAAACCTATAATATTTTTGTTTTTAAAGATCTTAAGAAACTTAAAAAGCTAGTTTATAGAAGGTTTTAGTAAACCTATCATATTAGTTTAGAAAAGGTTTTAGTGAATCTGGAAATAAAAGATCTTAGCCTCTGCTACTTAATTATCTCTTTTTCTAGCCTAGCGGTAAGCTTACTGTCTCAACTAGTAAGATCTTCTTATAAATTTATTCATTATTAAACTAGTTAATTAATATAAAGGTTCAGTTAATTATTAGCTAAGGTTAAAAAAGGAATAAACTATAAAGTTTTATAAAGATAGTTAAGAGAGGTTTTTTAGAGATAAATAGATAAAGGGAAGCTTAAGGTTAGTTAGTATAATTCTTAGTATAATCTAAATAGATATTAGTAAAGTTATAGATATTAATAAAAGATAAAAGAAAAATATTAATATATAATAAAGTAATAAAAGTATTGTGAGAATATAGTGGAGGCCCCTAGTAGGAGCTTCTTTGTATTATATAGAGAGTTTATGAGGAAGCAAATTAGCTTATATTCTTATAGCTGAAATGCAGAATATACAGAGTATTTAAACTCTTGAAATATAGCCTTTAGGTTATAGTCTATAGCTTAGTTATATAGCCTATATAGCTATATATCTCATTATATACCTCCCCAGGCGTAAAAACTATCTTATATCTGGATAAAAGTATTCCCAGTAGTTTATCTAAATATAAAAGCATCTAGATAACTATTCTAGAGTGAAGGTAATAGGGCGTCAAGCTATAAATAAAGGTAAAAATAGCCTTAAGCTATAGTGAGGGTAATAGAGCCTTTAAGCTCTCCAGCGTTTATATGAAAGTAATAATCCTAAATAGCCTCTACTATCTGAAAATAGCCTCCCCCGGCCCTTTTTAATATTCCGAAAGATAGAGGAACTCTAAATATAGCTTTTAAGTGTCTCTAGCGCTCCTAATACTACTACCTTCTTATTATTATTTAGAGATATATAGCTACTTAAGATTAAAGTATATACTTACAAATATACTTAAGAGTATACTATATAAAATATAGTTTTCCAGCTAACGAGATTATTAGAGATACTCTCTTTAAAGTAGCTTCTACCTGCTATAATCTTTATATTCTATATATTCTATCCTACTAGTAGTAATAAGGATACTATTTTAAGTATTTAGCCCCAATAGGACCGAAACCCTACTAGGTATTCCTAATATTTTATATAAGAAACTTATTCTTATAATAGCCTAGAAGATATACTTTAAATACCACTTCGTTACTAAAACGTTAACTACTTATTAAAGCTATTATAAAAGGGAAGAACCTTTAAACTCTTTCCAGGCTATTAGAATAGCTACTTTTAAAGTTAGTATTTTGACTACCTTAGGTATATAGCCTAAATAATATTCTTCAAACGTCAACTTTACTCTATAGCCTAGCTTTACTAGAGGCTTCTTATCCAGACTCTTAAGCTTTCTCCACTCCCCCAGATATATTAAATAAAGTGTTAAGATATAAGGTACATCTAAAAAGAGATATTTAGAGTAACTACTATAGGCTAAGTCTATCTTAGTTAGAGGAACGCCTTCTTACAGATAGCTAATCTAAATATAGTAGAAGTAGAGAGGTAAAAAGTAGAGCAAAGTTAAAAGAGAGAGAAGCTACCAGTTAAAACAGTATAGTAAGGACGCCTGAAAAGCACCCTCAAGAGGTTAACTATAACGTCAAAAGAGATATATAGAAGTATCTCAAGATAGATAGCACTATATATATGTCAAAAAAGATATATAGAGATACCTTAAGATAGGTAGCACTTTATATATAATATTAAAAGGAATTAAGAAATTCTCATAAATATAGGCTATAAACAATTAACGATAAAAAAGGGTAAAATTATTAAAAGTATTTAAAAACACTTAAAGAATTAAGCTAAACTAGGCTTATAACTATAAGAATACAGTAGAAGCCCCTAGTAGGAGCCTTTTTATACTATATAGAGGGTTTATAAGGAAGCAAAATAGCTTGTATTCTTAAAGCTGAAATACAGAATATGCAGTGTATATAAACCCTTAAAACGTAGCCTTTAGGCTATAGCCTATAGCTTAATTACGTAGCCTACGTAGCTATACGTTTTATCATAGATATATAAGCTAAGCTTATAATCTATTAAACTAATATAAGAAACTAGTAAATAGATTAAGGGAATTTAATATTTAATAAATTACAGAAGAATAGAAAATTCAAAATAACATCTGAAAACAATACTAATATTAGTAGAAGTAGTAATAAAGATAGAAAGTTCTAATTCCACTGAAAGTAGGAAGCTTCCAGATATATCTATCAAAATAGAGTTTATTTTCAGAAGTATTAACCTTATATATAATGGATAAACGGAAGCTATTAATATATAGGCTACTATATAATCTATTTATTAAATTCCTTAGTGGTTATATTGAAGGTCTCTGACTATTCTAAATTATATACCTCTCGGGGTCCTATTTAGGTAGTTGCACCCGACAGTCGGCTCTTACCTTATAAACTCTATAGATAAGCTGAAGCTAAGGAACTATTGAAATAGAAGAAACCTCAGGCAGTAAGTATAGTTAGTTAATATAATAACTAATAAATATAGAAAGTATATTATAAAGGGAAGATATAGACTTATATTTATTATAGTTACTTTTTAAGAATCACTCTAGTAGTTATATAATATATACTACTAGTTAGTATATTTATTACTAGCTGTTAATAGTTACTAGCTATTAACTTATTACTAGCTATCAATAGTTACTAGCTATTAATAGCTATTAGTAGATACTACTAGCTAGTAGTAGTTACTATACTTCATTTCACAACTAGGTTTACTATAACCCCCCAGTCGTGGTTACCTATTGTAGGATTCGAACCTACTGCTCTTGCTAAAACGGAAAGAGCCAGCTAGACGTTAAACTACTACGTCAAACGGAATTATTAAATTTCTTAATATTAAAGTTTAACCAATTAAGAGTATAATTTATATAGATTATATAATATAAACTCTAATGATTAATCTACTAGAATAAATAGAAAATATAGGGTTATAAGAGTAAAGTAGAATACTTAATTCTTATTTACCCAATATAGGGTATTTAGAAAAAAAAAGAGTAATAGTAAAATGCTATAACTCTAATAATAGTAACTTAGCAACTTACCAGTATTTCTATAATTTATTATTTTGGAAACTACCTTCTAGCTTATAAAGGTAAAGTTAATAAATAGTAATTAGATTTTTATATTCTAACACTAACTATCTTAATAATAGAAGTTTACCCTATAACCTTATAAGGAACTTAAAAAGATTCCAAAATATTATATTAGTTTCAGAATTAACCTTGAGAAATATTCTAAATAAATTAATAATCTTATACTAAAGGAGTTACATTTTATATTGTCTCTCTATAATAACTAACTTAAGATTAAATATATAACGCTAATAATATTTTTATAATAAGAAATTAAGAGGAGATCGTTATAGTTAACTTAGGCAGCCTATATACTTATAGCGTAAGATAAGAAATCTTTACTATAACTATTCATTTTACCAGCCTTCTATTTAACTATCTTGAAGCCTCTCTAATATTAAGAGAACCACTAAGATTATAACTAAAATTAACTTAAACATTATAAATATTCCCTATATAGTACTACTACTACCTCTTTGAATAATATATCCGCTAAGTATACTATAAATCTTATAAAATTATATAATAAAAATATTAAGTATAGTAGAGATCTTTATAATATTCTTAAGTTACAAATCTATATTTTTTATAATTACTATTCAAAGCTTAGTATTCTATAATATATATAAATAAGGTTTATCTAATTATATAAAAAGTTAATACTCTTAAGATTTACTTTAATTATTTAAGTAACTTAAATGTTAACTTTATATTTAACTAAATAGTCTAATAAGCTAAGAATTACTTTAAGAATAATAAAAACTAATATCTTTACCTCTCCAACTAGTAAAATATTATCTTTTAAAATATTATTACTAAGAATCCTAAGAAAAGTAAAAAGAAAACTTTTAAGCTTCTAATCTTAAAACTTATATATATCTAAAAGGCTTTTCCTACTAAAATCTGTATAGATAATGTCCTCTATCTCTAGCTTATAAATATATATTATAATATATTAGAATATTAGTTATCTTTCTTCAGCTTTATAGTAATCTTCTAAAGTTTCTATAACTAATTCTCATTTACTATTAGTAGTACTTTATTAATCTAAAAGATATAACATATATAAAATAATAAAGATAACTACTAAAAGATAGTTAGAAACTAATTTTAGACTAACTATATATATAACTTACTTTAAGGTAATTCTTAAGATTATAGCTATATCTCTATATATATATATAACCTTATGTCTTAGGTAACTATTATCTATTTTGAATATTCATATATAGCAATATTAATTAAAAATATTATATATGTAGTAAATCTAGTTATTAGTTTATACAGTATACTTATAAGGAAAGATATATCTTATTTAAAAGATATAAGTTAACTACTAACTTTAAAGTATATTCTATAGTAATATAGTAAACTTTCCTTATAAGCTATAAAGATATCAATAATCTTAATAATAATAACCTTAAGATTTCACTAGAGGTTAATATTAATAAAGATATTATTATATAGTATTAAATAAATATTAACCTTAAGGAAGACTATTCTGTAAAATTTACCCTAGAGGTATTTTTTATATTATTTTATAGTAAGAGGCTTATTACCTTAAATAGAGGTAAAATTACTAGAATTCTTTAAAATTAGGTAGTAGTTTATATTTTTACTGAAAATATTACTACTAGTAGCAAACGTATAGATAATACTATTACCTCTATATATATTTTTATACTTAAAGGCTACTACTTAAATACTACATTTTAAGCTATTCTATTTAACTTAAATACTACTAGCTTCTTAACTACTAAATACTTCCAGTTTACTATATATAATAAACAAATAGTATAGTATATAGTCTGAATGTAGGTTGTTAAAAGGTATAATCTATTTAAACTAGAATATAACGCTTAAAAGTATATAAATAGGCTGGCTGGGCTTTATATAAGCTAGAATGGCCGAAAGCAGCTATATAGCAGAATAGATACTATAGCTATTCTCACATACCCCCCCAGTGGAATAGCTGCTAGATACAATTCTATACTTTAAACTTTAAATAGTATATTTAATAAATAAGATATTATAAATAAATAGCGAAAATTCTTCTTTAAATATTAAAATAAAAGAAATAATATTATCAACTAACCTATTATAATATTTTTATCTTTAAATTAGTTATTATTAACATTGGGCAGAAGTAATCTATTAGTTCCTTCTGAAATTATATGAATTTAGTATTATAAATATCATAAACTTTAGCTTTATTTATACTTACTACCCTTCTTATCTTTTTAACTAATAATATTGACTATTATTATACTTATTAGCTATAAGTGTCGCCATCATAGAATTTATATATCATTTTATATAAATTATTTCAATTATCGCTAATATTCAACCTTTAGGCTAAAGTAACTTATAATACTATCTTCAATATTGATAGTAGCATTCTATCACACCTCAATTTAAACACTATAGTTTTTAATCAGCTTATTCCTATTTTCGCTTACTAAATTCCTTTATTAAAATAAACTTTTTGCAATTCTAAGCTAAATTCCTACTAATAAAAGAAACTTAATCTTCTAATAAGTATTTTTAGTTATTTTCACTATTCTTTTATTCCTAATAATATATCCGGAACTTAAGAATCTATTCTTTAATCTCTTAAGGAAGTATACTATATTCAGTAACTACTTAATTTATTTATTTATTTTTCAGATACTAACTCTTTATTCTTTGTAAACTTAATAGTAAACTTTATTATTAAACTTACTAATTTCATTGAAACTTACTTTATTTATATGATTTAAAAGTAGGTTAGTAATATAAAGTATTTATATTCTTTTAAAGTATATTTTACTATTAAGTAACAGTCTGAAGTTAAGATTCTCTAATTAAAATTCCTTATTAAAGTATATTTTACTTAATTTCCTAATCTCTGAGAATCTTCGCCTAATTTTCTTATATTTAAGTTACCTAATATACTTAAGTTTAGTAGTATTAAGGATACTGTGATAGGCTTAGGTCTGGGCCTCAGCTGTAGACTTTAGTTATTATATAAGTAGTATATATATACAGGCTATAAGCTTATATCTATAGTATCAGACTTAGGAATAGTAGTAGGATATAGAGAATTTATATACTATACTACCTTTTATAATCGGAAGTACTATTCTTACGATTAAGATGCTGTTTACATTATAGATCTGTAAATATAGTATTTTTTATTTAATATATTTTTCTAGAGTTTTCCTCCTACTTTCTACTGCTAAAAGATTAGGTTTAGAGGAGGTTATTTTATTTTATTTATTTAGTTATTTCAGCCTAAGTAGCTGATACCTATTTTAATAATATCTAAAGGCGGATATATCTTTTCTTAGTTCCTTATAGATTAGGATAAGGAGGTATTCTTATACTATTTTAAATAAGTTAAAGTTAAAAATTATAATATAATATATTATCTTAATTAGCTAGATAATATTAAGAACCCTAAGATTTATAGATAGAGCTTTTTAAGTTCTATATAGCTATAAAAAGCTTATTTATAAACTTAATATTAATAAATAGTAAAGAATAATAACTATATTCTAACTATAAATTAGTGGAAGTATAAAAGATTCTGAAAGTAATATAGGGAACTTAAAGATATATTTATCCTTTTTATAAAGTGGAGTTAAATTCCTAATTTAACCTAGAAAGTAATATCTAATTTATAATAATATAATAAAAAAGATAAGGAAGAACTATATATAAAATCAGAAACTCCAGAATAACTTATTAAGCTGAAGGAAGTTTCGTGAGACTAATAAGTCTAATAATATTGACCTACTTAACTTTTATTAAGAAGTAGTAAAATAATATAAAGAAAGTAAGTTAATAAGGAAATAGATTACTTATAAAAGAAGAAGATTTATAGAAAAGTAATAAAAATATTATATAATATATTATAACTAAAACGTAGTAAGATAGGGAAGGCTATAGAAGATATAAACTTATACTGCTAATACTAAAGCTTAAGAGAGAAGAATAAATTTATAGGTCTAATTTTATATAAAAGTAAGGATAAAGTACTTGGGGAAGCTTAGGAAGAAAGCACTAGAGGGATTAGCTTGAATTAAGGTAGTTACTTTCTTATATAACATTAAGATTCACTTTATTATTATATATTAATAATTAGAAAATAGCTAAAAATATAATAATTACTATAATAACTGCTTAATAGTTAAATACTAATAAGGGGAAAGTTTCTAAGTTTCTCTAACTAATAACTACTGGTTCCTCCTTTAATAGTTTAGTTTTTAGGAAGATCTAACTTTATGTAATAAATACTCTAGAGGAATTAGGTAATATTTCTTTATTTAACTATAATATAGACTAAAGCTATCGAGCGTCTACTTCTAAGATTTCTAATATTCTTCTTAACTATCTATTAACTATAGAAGACTTTATAATATTCTCTAAACCTCAGTCTATTTAGTTAATAATAATAAAAATAGTTTTTTAGTCTGAGAATATTCTTAAGTTTATAAGTAATTATATTTCTAACTTTCTGAATAACTATAAAGTTATATTTAAGATATTATATAAGCTAGAGTGTAAGATAGTTACTAAAGTCTCCTTTTACTATAGTATATAGTATAGATATATTATTAACATTATAGTAGCTAATAAGTTTATTTAGTAGGTAGTTAGGAATACCTTAATAAGTATTTATAGAATTATAAATCCTATGGTTAGCTGTAATTTTAATGAGGAATTCTACGCTATAAGGTATAATATTAACCTAGCTTCTGATAACCTATCTAGAGTGGTTAACTATCTAACTACTATAAATAAGTTTTAAGAGAAAGTGAGAATCTGTAAGGATATTACTTTACCTAATATTAATTTTTTCTATATCTTCCTATATTAACTTCTATTTTAATTCCTTAAGGAGATTATTAGGAATTTTTACTGTAAGATTTTATAATTAGTTAAGATATTCTAATATTCTTTTAAGTATTTACTAGTCTGATAAGTAGGTAACTAGATCCTCCTTAAGTAATTAACTAGTTAGCTAACTTCTATAGAAATCTTAGTGGTTTCTATAGATATAGCTTCTAGTTAAAAGTTATAAAACCTACTAAAAAAGCTAATATAGTTATAGATAAGCTTAGTTCTAATAGTAAGTAGCTTTTAAGTTAGTTTAAAAACCTAAGTTTTAATTAGATAATTATTACTAATATAAAAGCTAATTTATAGAAGCTTATAGATAGCTTTAGAGAGGTTTAGAGTTTAGTAGTAGAATTATTTACTATTTAACTAAGTAACTGTAATAATTATATTATTTATATTATAAATTTAGTAGTTTAGTATAGTAGTAGCTATAGAGGCTAGCTTTTTAGAAGACAAAGAAGTAGATTTTAAGATTAATCTGGTTTTTAGAATAATTAGAATTAGAATTAGTTTATACTAATTACTTTTATATTATACTATTAGTATAAAGTAGATAACTACTCGAGGTTTAGATACTAGTAGCTATTATAGTATACCTCTGAAGATATCTGCTACTTTAATATACTTAACTGCTACTATTATATTAGATAGATTTACTTAAGTCTGGAAAGAGTTAAAAGTAATATTATTTTTAATAGATAAACTACTAATTAGTCTAACTATAAGATAGTTTTTCTCTTTATTACTAAGAGGTTTTAGTAGTTTCTAGTAGCTTTATTAATATTAGCTTATAGATAAATTAAGTATACTGATTTCTAGAGTCTACTGTAATAATATAACTAGAGTGAAGTATAGTAGTAGTTTACTAACGCTAGGTTTTAAGATAAGTGTTAGACTACTTAAGCTTAATTAATAATATCTACCCTTATGAAAATTCTGTAGAGGAACTAGTTAGTATTAGAAAAGAGGGGAAGTAAGATAGAAAATATTTATATAGTTCTGGATATTATAGTAGTTAACTTTATATTAGTAGAGTATATTAATATAGTTTTAGAGAAAGTTTAGAGGAGGATAGCTTCTAAAAAGGTTAGAATAGTAGAGAGAATAAAGCTAACTAATAACTACTATTTACTATATAACTTATATAAGCTAAAGACTATTATATTTATAAACCTAATTATTATATTTTCAGAGCTTATAATTATATAGATATTTAAGGATATAAGAGTAATAAAACTTATATCTAATAATAAGAAAACAATATCTAATATAGAGAAGCTACCTTACTAATAGATTACTTAGAAGGATAATAAGGGTAAAACCTCTATATTTATAATCCTAATTGGTAAAGAGAACTAGAGCCTTATATACTATATCTATTATAAGAAGGTTAGTAGGTAGGTTTCAGTTCCTAAGTAGCTACTTTACTATAACTAGCCTATATATACTCAGGTTAGCTATAAGTATATAAAGATAGTTGTGGATAGCTACCTTAGTGATAAAGAAACTTAGAATATGTTTCTTCCTATAGATAAGGATTTTGTGGGATTCTATAATAAAGTTAGGAAGTAGAGTTAGGTAATCTATAAATAGATAGAATACTAGAATTACAAGCATACTAAGTTATAAATAATAATAGCTTCTCTACTTTCCAGAATACCAAGTAATATAGTAGAAATATATTTATAGACTTAATTTAGTAATATTATATAGAGTTATAATATAAATATTAAAGTAGTAAGCTCTATAGTTAAGATTATCTTAGTAGTAAATTAGATAATAATAACTTTAGTAATAATATATAACTCTATTATAATATATTTCTAGATTAATATTTAATTTACAGACTTAGTAGACTCTAAAGTTTATAGAATTATTAATATAAGCTCTATAATTAATATTATCTCTGAGAAGTATATATAAGTAGTTAATCTATAATTCTATATAACTCTAATAAGACTGAATCTCTATAGTATTACTAATATTAGTTATCTAACTAAGTTTACTAAAGTAATAATAGAGGATATTTAGTTAGGTAACTACTATATCTCTAATATAGGATTTTTCATTACGCCTAAAGGTTATATTATAAAGAATTTAGTTTTAGGTATCCTATTTATTATTAAGATTAGAATAATACTAAACTATACTCTAAACTGAATTATAGATATACTTTAGTTTAGAAATAATAGGCTGAATATTTTACTATTGTTTTATATACTTAACTTAACCGTAAAGCTTTATAATATTATTATAGATATAGGCAGTTTTAACTAGATTTAAAAAGTGCGTAGCTTTTCTCTTTTTATAAGGAAGGAAAACTAGTAGCCTCCACTAATAACTTTATATTAGTAGATAGCTATTGTTTTGCGGGAAGAGATAGTTAACGTGAGGAAGAGAAGGAGGAAGAGTTAGAAATACTAACTCCTAGCTTTAAGTTAAACTTTATAGATTTTATACTATAGATATAAGACTAAGTATCTAAAGAGGTTTAGATATAGCTAAATAATAATAAAGAAGTTATTATAGTGATTAATAAGTTAGAGAAGAAGTTTCAGGAGATTTTGGAGATTTCAGTTTACTAAGCTATAAAGCTGAAAGTTCAGGAGATTTACTATATTATTATATCTCTTAGAAAATATAGCCTGAACTATCTATTTTATAATAGAAAGTATTTCTATAGCTTTTATAAACCTAAGCTATCAGTATAGTAAGTTTTAGCGAGAGAAAAGAAAAGTTAGAAAAACTTACACTATAGAGGCTAAGAGGTAATAGTAACGCTAGATACTATATTTAATAAATAGGAGGAGAGCTTCCTAAATATAACTAAGTATATAGTAGCAGTAGATATATAGAGAGCATCAGTTAAAAATATTAATATAATATATAAGATAAAAGATAAGAAGATTAACCTAGTTAATAATACACTATCTTATAGAATAACTCTAGAGAGTAACCCTAAGTGGAAACTGAAGGTGTAGGTAGAAGTGGAGAAAATTATTAAGAATAATCCTAAGGGATAATTTAGAGATATATCTATATTAAAGTTTTTGAAAATTACTACTGGGGAATATCTAAATCTAGAATATCTAAATAAAATTATAGATTTAATAAATTACTTATATAAGCTGGAGAAAGAACTTCTAGCGGAAATTCTGGAAATATAAAAATAGAGTCTAGCTTATAATTTCAGCTATTATAGTAAGCTACTTAAGTTAGTAATACTACTATAGATAATTAAAACTATCCTATATAAAGTATAGTAAATAAAGTTTATTCTGATTCCTAAGGAATTAATTAAAGATATTATTAAGATCCTTAGAGTTTATATTTAGAATAGGATTCTTAAGTATAGCTATACTATATACTAAAATCCTTTCTTTCTTATCAGAAAGAAGGATAGTAAGATAAAACTTATTAATTTAGCTATAAAGATTAATAATATTATAATTTAAGATATAAAATTACCGCCTGGGGTAGATAAATTCTCGGAAGATTTTAGTATATATAAGTTTTTATTCCTTCTTAATATTTTCTTAGGTTATAATTAGATTCCTCTTAACCTAAAAAGTAGGAATTTAATTATATTTATAACTTTATTAAGTTTACCAAGAAATTATATCTTACCTATAAGAGATATTAATTCTATTACTTAGTTTATAAAGATTATAATAAGGATCCTCTATAATTTAATTTCTAGCTATTATAAAACTTTCCTAAATAATTTTATAATTAAAAAGCGGGAGGGACTGATAGCTTGCTCTCTATTGTAACTATTAGTGGATATATTACCCCCTAAAGTATAACTTCAGCCTTTCTACTCCCCTGCTAACTATTATAGCTAGCCTTAAGTTAATCTAAGTCTGAACTCCTTATAGTTATAATAGTTAGTATACTTACTCTATATTAACCTTTTCGATAATAGATAACTAATAACTCCTTCTATATTAATCTTATATCCTTACGCCCTTACGCTATTATACTATCTATATATAATTTAAATATCTTAAGAGATTTAATTACTACTAACTATAGCTACTTTATTTAAATACTTATTATAACCTCTATATCTGTAACCTTAATATCCTCTAGACTATATTCTACTTACCTCTAAGATAAAACTTTACGATCCTAATATAAAAGTTTTCTACTATTAATACGGAAGTTTTTCACTACTAATATAAACTAACTTATAATCTCTATATAAATATAGTAGGACTTAGTCTGCTCTTATTAGTAAATAATCTTAACATATTAAGTACGTTAATATATAAATAATACTAATATAAATATAGATATTTTTAGTATAACTATATAGTATCTAAAACTCTAGTAATTATAATATTATAATACTTTAAGATATATAGTAACTAATATAGTATATTAACATTAGGATACTATCTGATTAATAACTAGTCTCCAAAATTATTAGCTTAGTATAGCAGATTATAAGATAGTTAGATAATTTTCTTCTGAATATCCAGAGTCTACTTATTAATATTAATATTTATAATATTATTTAGACTTTTTAGAAGATATTAATATTTCCTATTATAGAGATTATAAAAGAATATTTAGAATCTATTATTATATTACTTTAGTTATAGATAGCCATATAGATTTAAGGAGAATTCTAATTCTATTATAAAAAATACAGAAACGTAATAGATTATAAAATATTTAGCTTTTATAGGCTTTTTATTTCATTCTATCTTTAAGAGATTTATAAAAATTCTCAACCTTATAACCTTAGTGGTTACTTTCAGTTATATATATTAAACTCTAGTTTCACTGAGGCTCTCACTATATAGATTATTACTATAAGGTCTTCCTCCACTATATAATTAAATATTATAACTGGAAGTATAATTATCTATAATAATAGGTAATTTTGTTACTATTTAAACTAGTTATAAGTTAGCATTAGTATAAATACTGTTACTAGGTAAACTTTACGGTTAGAACTATATATAGAGTGAAGAGCTTAAGTACCACCACAAGTACAAACCAAAAATAACCAAATAATTAAAAAGCTAATAATAATATATAATAGAGAAGATAACTTATATTACCTAGGTATTTACAGATATATCCTGAAGTATATTTAGAATATTAATAGAATTCTAGTAAATATTAAGCTTACTAGCTGTATTATTATAGTGGTAAAATTACAGTAAATATAGGAAATTATTATTATTATAGGTTATATCTATAGAATATATAGCTAACAGTCTGAAGAATCTAAGATCACTAAGATTGAGAAGTAGAAAGTATACTATAATATCTCTAAAATCTATTTATTCCTAAATATTACTACTTTATATTAAGTTTCAGTGAAAAACTATTCTATTATTACCTAGTTACTTAATAACTTACTTAAGAAGAATATCCTTTTTTAATAACTTAACTTTCAGAAGATTATAATAAGCTAGTTATAAGATAAACTTTATAGTACTTCTATATTTATTTCTATTAACTATAGCTAAGAGGGAGGTTAGATCTACTTAGTAGTAGATACTAGGTAAACTAACTAGAATATAGTTTTTAGATAATTTATTGAATAGAAGAAAGCTATCGCCTACTATAAGAGTAGTTTATTCATAAGCTTAGAATTTAATTATAACGTAAGAAAGTAAGAGCTTTAGAGTATATTAAAAACCTTAAAGTAAGTTTATAACTATCTATATAGCTAGTATCTTTTACTAAAACCAGATATAAAAATACTAGTAGTTTAGCTTAATAATATAGCTTCAGATCTTCTAGAAATCCTTATTATTTACTAGATATCTTAGATATAGATATTTAACTTTAAAGTTTATTATATTAGTAGAATAGTAAACTTAGCAGCTAATAGGTTATCTTAGAAACTTTCTGGATCCTTTAATAAAGTTAATAATATAGAGGAGGGGGATATTAATAACTAGATTAATAAGTAAATCTTCTTTACAGATATAAATATTAAAGCTTTCTTTAATACAGCTTATTTCCTTAGCGATAGGTAATATATTAAGGAGGTTTTTAATATAGACGTTACTTTAGTTACTAATAGTAATATAAACTTACAACTGATATTTCCTAGCGTTATACTAAGTAATTTATAGACTTAGTTATATAAATCTCAGTAGATTACTTACTATTTAGTAATTCTTAAGAGGCTACTTAGTATTAATCTAACCTATTTCAGAACCTTCAGGTATAAGGTATTAACTTTTTAACTATATAACTAACTACTTTTCACTAAAGCTACCCTATATAAGCTAATACTACAGTAAGTGAAAGATAATTTTATAATTTATTAGAAGCTTATTACTGTAATATATAATAAAGATAGGTATTATAACTAAGAAATAATTTTTTACAGACTAGCTGACTAATACTACTAGATAGATATATATAGAGAGGTTTATAAAATAGTAAAATATTATCCAGACTATTAATTATATTATTTAACGTACGAGTAACTTTTATAGTTTTATAACTCTATAAGAATATTTATTTAGTTATATTAATTTAGATATTCAGAGAGTAAGTAAATAATATCTTATTAAAGCTAGAGATACTTTCACAGAATAGCTAGAAGTATAATAGCTAAATAAAATAATATAAAAAATATTATAAAATTCCTATAGGAAGAAATTATTATATATTATAGTCTCTATAATATACTTATTATTAATAATAATTCTGAGAATAAGTAATATATTATTAAATTTAATAAGTAGTATAATATAAAGTAATAGATTACCTCTACCTATAACCTATAGGCTAATAGAATTATCAAAGTTAGTTACTAACTAATTACCTATACTTTATTAGTATAAATAGTAGGGAGTAGTAATAAAAATCTTTAATTCCTACTATCTGCAGTATTATTTGCAGATTAGATAATAGTTTGAATTTTAATAAAATATACCTCCTTCTACCTTAAGTATAGATATAAGGTAATTATACTAATTAAGATATTAATATCTATATAGAGGATTTTAGACTTAATATTAATATAAATAAAAAAGGAGGAATTATAACTATAAATTAGGATATTTATTTAGCTGGAAAAAGACAGAGAGAATATTATAAAGATAATTATAAATTAATATAAAAAAGTAGCTGATAGTTTTAATACTTATTAAGCTAATACTTTTCAAGAGGATAGACTGGAAGTTAGGAATTTTATATTAGTTTATAATATAAAGTACGTTATTAAGAAATTATTAGAGTATAAATTTAAATACTAATATATTGAGTTTCTTTATATATTATTATATATATTCGATTATTCTTTATATAGATTAGTAACTTTATCTAGAGAAGAGATTTAAAATTTAATTTATAGTAGAAACTATCTATAAAAAATTATTTAAGTACTAGCTAGATACTAGGAATCTACTAATCTGGATATTTATAAATCTAAATTAGAGTTAGAACTAGGGAGAGTCTTTCTAGCTAAAAAAGAATTAATAGCTATTAAGGAGGAAGAGGAAGTAGAGAAACCTATAGTTTTAAGTGAAAGTAATAATAATAATAATATTATATTACTAACTTATAGATAAGTATATTTCTTAAGTATTAGAAAAATTACTAATTTAAAACTGAAAGATCTTATATTTAAAGTTTATCTTCTAAGTTTAAATTTAGAGAGGAGGGAGGAATATTTTAAATTACTACTCTAAGATCTGGATTTCTTACTTATCAGTATCTAAAATATTTCTATACTAATTTATAAATTTATAGGATAAGTTTTATTTATATTTCTTTTTCTATTTTATATTTTGTGGGGATTCTATTTCTTCTATCTTAGAATTAGAAATCTTCAATTCTAGGGTATTTCTCTAAGTTTTAGAGAGGAAGACTATAGAAGTAATATTACTATTTTACTATTTTTACTATTTTAAATAGTTAAAAGTTAGCTTTAGGTTTTAATAGATAAAGTATTCTTATTTTTTCTTTATAAAGTAGAAGTATCTATTTAATTATAATAGGAGACGTATATATTTAAGAAAATATATTAAAAGATAAAAATAGTTAGAAGATTAGTTTCTATTAATATTAATAGATTTATTATATATTTACTATTTCTTTTATTTTAGTATTTCCTTTATTTTTCTATATTTTGACTGAGAGTTCTCTACTCAGTAATTATAATTTCTTACTATATCTTAATATTATTTTAGATTCAAGAAAGTAGCTTATCTTAAGGAAGTTAGAGAGGAAGCTTTTATATAAAAATATAGATAGTATATATAAATATAATATTAGGAATATTATATATTTTTTTTTATTTAGGAAAAATAATATTAAGGAGGTGAGGGAAATTAAAATAAATTACTTCTACTATTTTAGTTTTCTTAAAACTTTAAGGAATTTTAGATTTAGATATAAGAAGGTTATTATATTCTCCACTTAGCTAATAAATATTATTAGGATATATATAGCTATAGTCTTATTACTAATAGATTCTAATATACTTAAAACTATAGATTCTTTAAGTTTTATAGAAGAAGTAGTTAGTATAAGGAGTTTCAGGAAGGAAGATATACTTAAAATAAAGCTTATAGACCTAAAAGCTAGTTTTATTATTATATATAGTATAAGTTTACTTTTTATAGTAGCTATAAGATATTATATTCTAATTACTATATCTCTAGATAAAGAAGTTATATATAGTAGCTAGCTAACTAAGAATCCTTTAAGTTTATAAGCTATTAAGGAGGATAATACTTTAGTAAATAAAGATTTAATAATAGAGTGTAAATATTCCTATAGTATATAAATAGACTCTCTTATAGTTCTAATACCTTATAAGGATATACTAAGATATTAGTTATATAACTTAAGGATCCTTATTAAGCTAAAGCTGAAGTGTGAATATAATCTTAAAGTATTTATTCTGAGGAATAATAAGATATAGAAATATAAGACTGATAATTACCTAATAATCAGTTAAGCTTATAAGGAAATACTCAGTAAGTAGGAAACTTACTATTAACTTAACCGATAGAATTATAACTTATAGATATATACTACTTACTAGTTTCTAAGGTATAAGGTAGTTAATATTATAAATTATATAGAGGGTATTTAGTTTTCTGAGTTTATATAAGTAAGGAATATTAATATTCTTACCTAAGATAAGGTAATTATATTAAGATATAGTAGAAGAAAGTTAATTATAGATAAAGTAAAGTGGAAGCTAGAGAGTTATAGATAGAGAAGAGAGATTAAGTAGGTAAGGATTAGAGGAGATATTTTTATATTTCTCACTATAGTAAATATATAGTTATAGCTAGTAAATTACTGAAACTCCAGCTAGCTATAAGGAAGAAATTCTTTTATCTAAAGAAAAAATAATATTTCTTAAGTAAATTGGTTAAAAAGTATATATTTATAAGTTTATAGGTTATTTAACTAAATATTTTCACCCTCTAATAAGATTTTAACTTTCTCTCTTAATATTAGTATTAATATTCTGAATTTCCTAAACTTACTGAAATACCTACTTTAATAAATACTTCTATTATTGTAAGTTTTATTAATCTTATAGTTTAGATTTATGGATTACCTCTATATTATCGTTTTAACTTTTTCTCTAGCTTTTATCTACCTAATAATAACTTTCTCTTATAATATTATAAATCTAATAGAGTTATCTATTTCTGATAATATTTATACTTTAGGTGTTAATTAGTATTATTAGTAACTTATAGAGTTTAGAGCTTTCTGCCTACTTCTGGATCTAAAGATAAGGATAAAGCTACTACTAATAATATCTTCTAGAAGGTAGTTTTATTAAGAATACTTAAGGATCTATAATAACTAATCTCCTCTTTAAGTTAGTATCTATAAAAAATAGCCTACTAATTTTAATATTAACTTTAAGCTACTAATAGATAAGCTTCCTTACTAACTTAAACTAGAAGGTATTATAATAATAGAGGTTTTACTAGATTACTTCTAACTAATAGTAGCTTAGGATAATTATATTATAAATATAGATAAGCTTTCAGACTATTTTTCTGGTTTCTATAATCTCTTTAGTTAAATTAAGTAATAGGAAGACCTAATTTGGGAAACTTAAAATATAGATTTCACTTAGGTAATATAAAATTATATAGTGGATATTCTAGTTTACTATATTGAAGCTAATAATAATCTTTAGGTAGTAGTAATTTAGTATAGTAAAAAGTATAAGTGAGAATAATTTATTATTTTACTTTTTCTCTATAAGTAAGGTAGTATTTTAATATAGATAGATCTTCTTATAGACTAATAATAAAGTTATATATAATACTATAATATATAATAGTCTAATAAGTAAGGTAAGGGAAAGTTTATTTTAGTATTAATATTTATAAACGTATATATAAGAAATAGTAGAGTGAAGCTATAGTGTTTAATAGCTTAACAGACTTATATTATACTAACCTCTAGTTATTCTAAATAAGTTTTACTAATAGTTTTTTTAGACTGAATATAAGAAGTTCTTACTATTAGTAGGATTCCACTTAGAGGCTATAATTATAATAGTATACTGGCTGCTTAGTAAGAGAAATTTACCTAAGAGTTTTACTTAACTATATTTAGTAGCTTAATATTAGTATTAGATAAAGTAATATGGGAAGAATAGGATATAGAGTATTATCAGAATAATAAAGTTAATAAAAATAAGTAGATATAGTAGATTTAGGATAATCTAGCTAAGTATTTTAATATTATTCTCACTAAGATAACTATATTAATATCTATACTAATACTAACTTTAGTATTAAGTTTTATTCCAGTAAATAAAGTATAACTAATATTAGAATTCTCTGAAAGATATTTATAGACCTTATAACTATTTATTAAGCTTAACTTTTTATTAAAGTTAGTCTATAATATAATTTGGTATATTATTTATAGAAGTAAGCTTCTGTAAGTATAAATTAGTTAGCTTCTATAAGTACCTCTAGGAGGCTATAAGTAAAGGAATAGGAATATAGAGAGGTTACTCTATTTTATCTTTAGCCTCTATAATTAGAGGATTAATAGAGAGCCTTACTTCCTTAAAGCTAATAGACTAAAGTTAGTCATTAATATACTAAATAGAGAAATAAAATCTATATTAGATAATAAGTATTTTTTTATAGTAGAAAATTAATATAAAGATAGTAAAGGTTTATAGAGCTATTTCTTAGGTTACTATAATATAAGCCTAGAGATTAACTATCAAGATTCTGTAATATAATAATATTTAGTTAAAGAAAATATTAACTTATATAATACTAAAAGTATCCTATAGATAGAAGAGTATTTAGATTTATAGGAACTGGATATCTTTCTTTATATAGGTTTGTAAGGAGATCCTACTATCTATTAGTCTGCTAGGATAACTAATTTATAATATTTAGAAAGTAGTTATAATATTAATAGTAGTTCTTTTAAATATAGTTAGAGAGAAGTAAGTAACCTAATAACTAACCTGTAGGATATGGATATTACTATGTTTCTAATTAGTAATAGTAATATATATTAGGTAAACCTTACAGTTAATTAGACTATAGGTAGAGTTTACTATTCTGACTTTATATAGAAAGATTTTAGTAATAATTATTTTATTAAAGTGGTAAACTAACTGTTATAGATTTATTTTGGCGTTAGTATATTGCTGGATATAATTAAGCTGCTATAGGTAAATACTTAGATTATACTTATGGATCTTTAGTGTAACCTATTTACCTATAGCTTTTAAGTAGTAGAATAGTCTAGAGTTTTTATTTAAGATGGGGTTCTCAATATTATTAACTCTCTATAGTATTTATCTAATAAGTGATATTAGTAATTAGATAAGGTTCCCTTAGTTTTATACTAGAAGTTAATTATTAGTAAATACTTTAGACCTTATACTGATATTTATTGGAACCCTCCCTTATAATTAGTAATATAGACTTAGAATAATTACTAATATTTCATATACCTATTATTAGTTTCAATAATATTTTATTATATCTATTAGGAGGATATTTATAGGCTTAAGTATTAACCTAGCTTAGTATACTATAAAAGTTAACTATATTTAGATATAAGAAGATAATATTAGGATTATAGTAAATAGCCTGAAGTAGATTCTAGTAACCTAATTCTACTTCTATAATAGTAGTCTAGTAAAGCTTAAAAGCTAGACCTCTTTTATATAATTCTTCTAGATTAGTATCTCTAATATCTATTTATTATACTCTCCTAGTGTTAATTCTCTATCTACTAAGGTAAATTCTACTGTAAGCTAATTACTTTAGGCTGTAGAACTTTATATAACTTTCTAACTATATAAAAGAATAGTTTATATATTAGTAAATTAATTACTAGGTCTAGCTTAAATAGAATATTCCCCCTGGGTCTACTATTTAGATATTTTTATAATTACTATAATAGGGAGGTTAGCTATAATTAGTCTAAGGGCTACTTTAGGATAACTATCAGTATATATATAATAAGTAGATAAGGCTAGCTAGTAGGGATAAGATAAGAGAGGAGGATATACTAGAATAGCTAGGATAGAGGTAATTGAAGTAGTATAGATAATTCTATTGGATTTATAATATAGGGTTTACTATAAGTTTAAGGGGAGGATTATAATTAGTTTAGGTCTAGGCTTCAGCTGTAAGCTTTAGTTATTATATAAGCAGTATGTATGTATAGGCTGTAAGCTTATATCTATAATATTAGACTTAGGAATAGTGGCAGGATATAGAGAATTTATACACTATACTACTTTTTATAATCGGGAGTACTACTTTTGCGATTAAGGTGCTGTTTACGCTGTAGATCTACGAATATAATGCTTTTTATTTAATATATTTTTCTAGAGTTTTCCCCCTATTTTCCACTGCCGAAGGATTAGGCTTAGGGAAGATTGTTTTATTTTATTTATTTAGTTATTTCAGCCTAAGCGGCTGATACCTATTTCAGTATTATTATTTATAAGTTAGCTGCTTCAGCTAAAAAGTTAGCTACTTCTACTATTATTAAGTATTACTAAAATTATCCTAAGAAAATATAAGTTATTACTTCTCCTACTAATAATAAGGAAGATAATCTTACTGATAATCTATTAATTAAGAATAAGAATAAGAAGTCTAAACCTATTAAAGAGGATACTAATAAGGTTAAATAAACTAAAGAAGAGAAAGAGAAGAAAGTTAAAGAGGTTATTAAATACCCTAAGAAATATTATAAGAATACACTAGTATTTATAAGAAAGTCCACTTAAATTAAGAATTAAGAAGTATCTTCTGAAATTAAGAATCTGAAGTAGTAGCTTAAGAGTATATAGTATTAATTAGCTAATTCTAATAAGTCTACTAATTCTAAGGAATCTATACTTATTAAGAAGGATAAGTTAAAAATTAAAACTTTAGAGAAATATAAAAGTTACTTAGTAAAGAATAAGATAATTAGATAGGCTTAGTTCCTCTAAACTATTTCCTATATTATTTGTATTTTAAGTTTTATACTTAACTATAGTCTCTATCTCTACTTAATTAAAGTTAGGAGTAGTAATATACTTACTAAATATTATTTCTGGTGTGTAAATATACTAATTAGATCTCTAGCCTAACTGTAAGTATAACTAGGTTACCTTTTAGCTGTAACTCTATTTCTTAGCTAGTTACTGGTAGTATTAAAAGTTTTCTTAGTAGTTTAACTTTTAGCTTTATTAAATACCTCTCTACTTTAGACTAAGGCTGTTAGACGCTAATCTTAATTCCAGCAGAATCTAATATATTTTTAATATCTCCTCTGCCTAATTTCTATATACTAATAGCTATAGCTTAAGCTTTATCCTAGGATAATAAGTTTAAATAATCTCTCTTAAGTTAGATATAAGCTTAACTAGAAACCTTTATCCTCTGTAAGAGAGTGAATAAATTCTGCTGTTTACTTATATTTTATATTAATACTGCTAAAACCTTCGTCTAAAAATAAAAGTTTCTTTTATTATTATTTAAATTCTAGCTTTTAGGGAACTTAGTGGTTTAGTTTAGGAGATTCTAATAATATTAATTAAAAATCTATTAGGTTAAGAAGTACTCTAAATTATTCAAACTTTACTTAAGTTAAGTATTTCGTAAGTCTATTAGCTAGTATTATATCTGTGGGTATATAGATAACCTTAAAACTTCCCTTTAAGTATTCTTAATATAGCTAAATTTATTAAATATCTATATATTAAAGTCTGGTAGATAGATGCTTACTATTTGAAATTACTAGTTTAATAATTTAGTAGTTATTATAATAGACTCTCTAAATATCTCTAAGGTTTAGCTCTATATTTGAAAATAATCTTTTTAAAGCTATAGCTTCTTTTGAAGTATATTTAAAACTAAGAAGTTCTACCTCAGTGGTTAATATTATAATAATATTTTATTAAGTAGCTTTCTATTAGATTAATTCTCTAAATAAAGTAATAATATAGCTATAACTTAATTTCTAAGTATCTTTATTATCTGTAAAAGAAGTATCTCTAGTAATTAAGAGTGTCTGAGGTATCTTATCTATATCCCCTAAGCTTCTAAACTAAAATACTAGGAATCTTATTCTATAGAGATACTAAATTATATAGTTTATAGTATCTTAATATATTTAAGAAGGATTTATAAGATATCTTGATAGGAGAGAGTAGGTATATAAGAGATCTAATTATACTATAATTAATATATAGAGAATTAAACTAACTTTAGTCTAATATATGTAAATCTCCTTTAGTGTTATTTAATCTGATTTTATAATGAAAGATACTATTAAAGGTGGTATTATTAGTATTTATTTATATTTAAGATTAAAATATTGAATAATCTTAGTAATATATATATTATAAACTAAGTAAATCTTCTGATACTTATAATCTCTAACTACTTAAACTTCCAGAAAATATTCTACTGAATCTTATTTCTTAAGTTTATAAGCTTACTTTATATTATTAATAATCTCAAATCCTTCTTTTTAGCTACCTTATAGTATAAGAGAAGAATGTTATCTATATAAAAGAGAATAAAGATAGTTAAAGTTTGGGTTTTAAATAGATAACATTTCTCTAGGTAAGGAATAAGTTCTAAAGACTTCAATATAGTATAAAAGGCTTTATACTATAGAAGGAATATATCTTAAAGCTTATAAAGAGCTTATTTAAGCTCTATATATCTCTCTATAATCTTAAGTTCATTTAGTAGTTTAATTATAATTAGAGACTTATTAAGATTTCTTATAATATTAAGAATATATTAATAATATTAAACTAAAGAACTTTAAGATTAAATTATGCTGTAATTACTATAGCTACTTGAAAAGTCTAAGTAGTTAGTATTACTGTATATATAGTTTATAGTAGATTAACTAATTATATATCTCTATATAAATAAATCCTCACCTTATATTATTCTAAGAAACTATTAGTATTTATCTTATAGGTAAAAACCTACTTTAAAAGTAGGGATTTTAATTTTATATTCTAGTAATCTATTTCTTGCTAGATATTCTTTTTTTTAAACTTTATAATTTCAGTTCTTACTGCTTTAATAAAGAATATTCACAGAGGTTTTAGTAAATTAGTAATATCCTTTTAGATTTTGGGAGGTGCCACTAGTTAGTTAAGAAATATTTAAATCTATATAGTTAGATTCTTCTTTTTAAGGGTTATATTTCGAATAATAAGGAAAACTATTAAAAAGCTGAAACTATTACGATTAAGTTTCTATTACTAATTAGGTAGATAGATATTAGTAAAACTATCTTATTTATATTCTGTAAGATATAAAATACTACTATTATATTTTTAAGAGTGTTATATAGTTATTAATATTAATTTCAGACTTAAGTTACTTTTATTATTTATTTCTATATTATTAGTTTAACTTCTAGGTTATTAAAATTCTAGGGTTCTGAGGTTGAAAGTTATATTTTAGTACCTTAAGTTAGCTTAACTGGAATCCTAATATAATTACCTCTAGCGTCCTGGTTTGAAGTAAGTTTACCCTCTTAGCTAGCTGAGTTCTATATTTTAAGTATAATATCTAATCTTTTAGCTATTAGTATACTTTCTAAATTCTAATTTTTAGGTATTTATATTAATTTTATTAGTTTAGAGGTTTGTTTAGATATTATTAAACCTCTCTCATTAGTTTTCAAAATTAAGTTAGAATTTAATTTAGTATTTTAGGTTACCTCTAATACTATAGAAACTATTAGTAGAATAGAGGATCTTTTAGTAAATATTCTCTCTAGTTTAAACTCTCTAAATACCTTAAGAATAAAATCTTCTTTTTCCTCAGCAGTTAGTTTAACTAGGGATTTTATAATATCTTTAGTAAATATTTTATATAAGTTTTATTTTAAGTAGAATACTTTCTTATTAAATTTGATATTTTAGATAATAATAACCTTATAAAGGTAGAGGATCCAGATTCTATAGAGATTATAGGTATTTAGAATATATTCTACTAGGTATTTCATATATCCCCTTAGTTTAACCTTAAATAACTTTTTTAAAATACCTTATTTATAGTATTTCTTAAGTAAGTATATTTAATGTTTATAGATATAAATCTATTCTTAATAGAGGTGTGAGTCTTAATATAAACATAAAGTATATTCTAGAACTTACTAGTAAAAATACTATCTAAATTAAGTTTTTTTAATTTTATATAGTAACTTCTAATTAGTTTAAGAATTTAGAAATATATTATATAATATTACTGTTACTTAAATTACTTCTATTTATATTTTAAATAGTAATTCTGCTGTTTTGCATATTTTAATATCTTAAATAATACGTTCTTTTCTTATATACTTACTTACTTTAATTAGTTTTCTATATATAAGGAAGATAGCTTAAGATTAATATCTTACTTTTTTATCTAGATTTAAGAACCTATTTCTCTATTAATTACTATTATAGTTTATTTAATATTCTAGCGAATCTTATAAATTAAGAAACCTCTCTGATACCTAACTTATCTTTCGAATATTATAATTACTTAATAAACTAAGTTATAGATTCTATTTATAAGAGTAAATATAACGAGTAAGCTTAAGAACTTATTCTTAATAATAAATATTCAGAAGTTATCTATATATACTCTGGAAAAGTTAAATAAATTCCAGAAGATTCTATAAAATAGGTAACCTAAATATAATTTAGATAGTTATATAGAAATAACTTATTGGGAATAAGCTTCTATATAGTATAAATAGTCTCATTACTTTAGGTCTGTAATCCTCACCCCCTAAGTATTAAGAACTAGATACTTAAGAATATTAGAGCTAAGGTAGCCTATTTAAAGATACTAAGTTAGAATATTATTAGATCTATTATTTAGTAGAAATACTAAAGATTAAAGTCATAATAGTAAAATATAAGGTAACTTTAAAACGATATTAGAAACACTTAAATAGACTGCTAAGTAGTTAGAAAGTAGTTTATATTTAAGATAGATAAAGTTATACTTTCTAAGTAGCTATCTTATTATAATAAAGTAATGAAGTATTCTATATCTAAGTATATAGTTAAGTTTTATATACTAAATCTTAGTTTTTTTGAGAAGTAAAGCTTCTAAAATAATATTAATATAAAAGTTTTTAATATGGGTAATATTATCTAATATTAAATTAAGTATATTTTTCCCTTTTAGACTATTAAGAATATTCTGAATAATATACTTACCTTATTTAAGAATTAGAAAGTAAGCTAATTCACACTAAATTATATTTATCTCCTAATTTAACTTAAAAGATCCCTCTCTGAATAATACTATAAAGTTAGTAATATAAACTACTCTATAACTATTAAAAACTATACTTACTGAAAGTAGGTAAGGTTCTTAATAATAAAAGAACTATCTAGAAATATATTAATATCTAACTATTTAAGAAGAGAGGGATTAGTATTAATATACATTAAGTTTACGGGATACTAATTATTTCTACTAAATTTACTACCTAAGGAAATTACTTTAGCCTTAAAATTATCTAAAAATAACTTTTTAGCTTTAGCTATATAATCTTTATTATTAAGCTATTCCTTTTTAACTAACTTTTAGTGAAGTTTATATAGTTCAGAATTATTAATTCTATTAGATACTATATTTTAAATAGTAAGTAATATATAAATATTTAGAAATTAACTGTGTATATTAATTATAGTATACTTAATATATTTATAATTCTCAGGTAGATGTAAGTATTACTTCTAGTTATATAAATATTTTAATTTTAATTAAGTTATATTATCTGGGGAGGGGCTGATAGCTCGCTCTCTATTGCGACTATTAGTGGACATATTGCCCCCTAAAGGGTTGAATGTCACAACCGGGGGCATAATTGTCCACGACAATAGGTAATTTTATTACCGTTTAAACTAGTTGTGAGCTAGCATTAGTATAAATACTGTTGCTAGGTAAATTTTACAGTTAGAACCATATATAGGGTGAAGAGCTTAAGTACCACTATAGGTATAAAGCAAAAGTAACTAAATAAGAAAAACAAAGTTATATTATCTGATCTTCCTGTGAAAGTAGCTAATATAAGTAGCATTTTAGCTTAGCTTTTAGCTAAACTTTTATTAATATACGTTAGGAAGGTGAAAATCTCTCTATAATAAGCTAAACTAATAATTAGTAGGTTAAGAATCTTATTCATAATTACTTTCTAGTAATATCTAGAAACCTAACTGGATATAATATAGTAGCTAAGTATTTAAAACTACTTTTTAACTGTAAGTATACTTTTAATCTTAGGAATATTAAATATAACTACTTAAAGATAGATTATATACTATTTATTATATTAGGCTAAAGTAGAGATATTTAAGTTTACTTTTTCTAGAATTCTCTTATATTTCACTTAAACTCTCTATTATATAACTAATTTATTTAAGGTATATTAGTATTTTAAAATTTTAAGAAGTATCTAAAAAGATATATTATTATTATTAAAAAGCTCTATTTAAGTTAACGTAAGAAGACTATTATTAATAGTTATATCTACTTATATCTAAATTATATTATAGTATTTCTTAATATCCTTACAGTTTAATTCTTAAACTACTTAAAACTTAAGATCTATAGAGTAGTAATTAAAAATACCTATAGTTTTAACTATATATAAGTTTAAATTTTTACTTTCTCAAGCAGTATTTTCTATAAATATCTAGATATTAAAACTTAGTAAATCAAGTAATTTTATAATATTAATAGTTAGTATAATATCTAGATTAAGATACTTCTAAATATCTCAGCTAGTTATATAAAATTAAAGAGTAATATACTATTAGTTGAAATTAGTATTATGAGATAGCCTAATCTAAATATTAAGATTACTAGTAGTTAAAAATATTATATTAGAATAATTATAATAGATCTGAAAAGATATTAATTTCTTTATATTAAAATAATTAATAGTGGTTCAGGGAATAATTAAACAAGTCTATGCTTATAACTATAATAAACAAATAGTATAATATATAGTCTGAATATAGGTTATTAAAAGGTATAATCTATTTAAACTAGAATGTACCGCTTGAAAGTATATAAATAGGTCGGCTAGGCCTCATATAAGCTAGAACGGCCGAAAGCGGCCATACAGCAGAATAGATACTATAGCTATTCTTACACTATATTAAGAAAGTTAGTTATTTTCTCTATTATTCTTATAACTCTATAAGATAAATTAATTATAATATACTTTAGAGAAGTAAACCCTATTATAATATTTAAAATAGTTAATATATCTATATTACTTAATATTATTATACTTTATATAATTCCTTATAATATACCCTTCTTCCTCTCTCTTATAAATATAAATTACCTTAATATTATATTTAATAATATCTATTATAAATTCTACTAAGATAAAAAGATTATATCTATTATTTAAAAATCAAGGTATATATAAATACTTCTTAATAAGAAGAAAATAATTACCTCTATATATCTTATAGAATAAGAAATATAGAAACTCTACTATTGTTTTAAATATCCAGCTATACTATACCTCTATAATATTCTTAATAAGGTGAAATATCTCATTAAATAGTATACTCTTAAGGCTCTTAAGAAATACTACTACTACTGCTAAATATATAATATAGCTTCCTTATAATTTTAATTTACTATTTAAAATAATATTAACTTTAATTTGAAGATTATTATTAATATTATCTATATTAATAACTATAATATACTTTATATTACTAATATTACTATAATATTTAATCCTACTTAATATTTAATAAATATGTTAGTAAAGATAATATAGAAAACTCTTAACGTATATTGAATTAATCTATACTAAGATCCTCCTAATTTTATTACTACTAATATAAATATAATCTTTTAATCTAAAACCTTTATATTAAAGGTAATGATTATAATATTAATAGTTTATATTATATCTATTAAAATATATTATAATATCCGTAAAACAGAATATTACTATATACCTCTGCACTATATATATAAGACTTATTATATAGAACTTTCTACTGCTACTTAAGAGGTATTCCTTTAGGTAGTATATAAGGTAATTAATAATACTACTAGCCTAAATAACTTTATATTTATATTACTTATTTGTAAAATATATCTATACTTTACAGAAAATTTAACTTCCTCTCTAGATATTATTACCTAAGTCTAAGCTATACGTAAAGTTACAGAGGGGATTTACTATAAGTATACTAAGTATACTATTAATATTACTTTAGTAATATATAATAGCCTTAATATATCTTATATAATAATTCTTCTACTCTAAACCCTTATATATATATATATATATTAAGAGAACAAAGGCTGGTAAGAGCTATATTCTCTTATTATTACCTATAGTAAAAGTTATATTCTTAAGCTACCTTATAGCTCTTAATAGGTTTAATTAATAGCTCTAAAATAGTATTTTAAAGATAATAAATAAAAGACTAATAATAATATAATAGTAGCTATAACTTTATAAAAGCTAGTATTTATAACTTTATATACTAATTCTCAGCTAAACTAAGAATCTCTAAGTAATCTAATAGTAAATAAAAGCCTATAATTCTATATAGCTACTTTAATTCTATTTCCAGCTATCTCTAAAATACTAAATATATAGCTAATATTTTATACTGCCTCTACTTTAAGAGATAATAATATTCTTCCCCCTTTAGTAATTAGTAATATACTATCTTAATCTTAAATAATTTAAATTAAGCTATTATCTCTAAATTTTATAACTTATAGATATAAAATTAGTTTACTACTTCTAAAATCTAGCTACAATTCTTATTTTATAATATAGCTTATAGCTAAGAAGTAGTTAGATTTAGTATTTTTACTTACTCTCTATATAAAAAATATAATTACAATATCTAGCTTACTATTTGAAAAGTTAATTAAAAAGAAGGTTAAGAGTATTATTAATAATAATATTATAAAAAGTATTTAATATAATCCTATTCTCTATAAGAACTATAAGTATTTTAAGTTTTATATTATTAATAAGGTTAAAAATAAGGATATTATCGGTTTATTTTAATAGCTATTTTCATAGCTATTTTCATAGCTATCTTTCGTAGCCTATAAAGCCATTAATGCTATAGCTACGTTAGGTAAATAGTCGGGCCGTTTAACCCGTATAGCCTATATGGCCCCTATTCGTACGCACGTAGGCTAGGGCCCACGCATCCATACGGCCATATAGCCTATACGGCTCCTATTTGTATGCACGTAGGCTATAGCCCACGCGCCGAAAATCTAGATAAGATATACAGAATAAGAAGAACCAGTATAAACAGTTACGTTACGATCGATCGATTAACGACGTTTTTACGTCACTAGTTATAAACTAACACTAATTAGTGGTTATTTAACTACTGCTGGTACTTATTACCACTATTTTACTACAGATCAGTAAGGAATATCTGAAGAGATAAGGTTATAATACCTTCTAAGGAACCTTACAGATAGCTTTTAAGCAGAAACAGATAACTTAAAGTTATTATAACTATATACTACCTCGAGACTATTAACACTATACCTATAATAGAAATAGAAGTAGAAATAACCTTATAATAACCTATTAGCTTAACTTTATTTTATGTCTATTATATAAAGATAACCCTACGAAGATCATTAGTACTATATCTATAATAGAAATTATTAGTTTCACTAAGGGAAGGTATATTATATATATTATTATATATAGTATACCGATAGAGTTAAAAGTGTTAATATTTATAGTATATAGCCTATAGGCTATATATAGGCTAGATCTAGATACTCTAAGTAATTAATTACTAATTACCTAGTAGATAGTAATAACTAGTAGCTAGTTACTACTATTAGCTAGTTTCTACCACTAAGTTACACTATATAATCAGTATACTATAAAATTCTAATAACTTTATAGCTATTATATTACTAATATTAGTAAACTTCCCTTTTACTTTTTAACTATAGTATATTATATCTCTATATATAAGATAAAATTAATTAAATAATCTATATCTTTTAACTAAATAATCTTCTTAATCCCCTCTTTATATTCTAAATAAGTAATTTATCCCTCTATATAAATAGTTATATTATTTATATTAATAAATCTCTCTAGAGTATAGTTTAGAGATCCTTTAGTAAAAATATTAGTAAGATTATCCTCACTATTAATGTACTATATTTTATAGAGTTCTTAATATTTATATAATTACCTTAAAGTTATAATATTAATTATAAGCTTCTTCTCTTTTATAATATTAAGTTTTATAAAATACTTATATAATTAGTATAGATTAATATGGATAATTTTAAAAATAGAAAGAAAATTATAATAAACTATAATATTTCATAAGAATATAGTAATAGTATATATAAAATTTATATTAGTAACTTTAATATAGATCTCTAAAGTAAATATACTTCTAATTACTCTTTTACTTTTAGTTAAAAAATAATAAACTAGATTACTTTAGATTATAAACTTACCTTTACTAGTAAGTATCTCTTAGCTCAGAATTATTATAAATTCCAGTTAAAATAATAGGTTAATATTATTAGTAGAAAAACCATCTATAAAAATATAGAGATATATTTAGAGAGATTAAGAGAGAAAAAAAATCAACCCTTAATCTAAATCTTCTATTTACTATTCAATATACTTGTTAAAAATAGTAATATTATTACTAGAAGGTTATTATTATTATACTATATATAAGAAGTTAAAGAATACCTTAAGTTAGTAAATTAAAGTAATATATACTCTACATATATATTATTTGATATAGCTTTTTTTAAGTATCTTAGAATTTATAAGGATATTAATAATAATAAGCTTATAGCCTTAGTTTTTTTACTTAAGAAGGAGATTTTCATTTTAGAGGGAGAGTATACTACTATTAAATACTAATAATATTAACTCTATAAGGAAGATCTTAGACTTTACTATAAGTAAAACTTTCACTAGTTCTTTATCCTCTTATTAAGTAGAAATAGTATTAGAAAAACTAAAAATATTATCAGTTTATATACTAATTATACTAAACACTTTATTATTAAATTAAAATATAAAAAAGTAAGAATTATAAATAGATATCTCTATATATAACTATTCTTTATAGTATTTTAAATATATCACCTATTAGTAAATACTAATTTCAGCTAAACTATAAAGTAGTTTAATAATTATTATTATAGATTCTAAAGTATTTTAATCTTTAAGGTAAGTAAGTAACTTAGCTATAATATATCTTATAAGTTTAATTTTAGCCTAAATATAAATCTCAATAATATCTCTTAGCTAGAAGAGGAAACTTTTATCTTTTATTAATATAGAGATAATAATTATAATTAATCTTTAGCTACTTCTTCAAATTATAGGAAATTAAGTAAGAATTATAAGCTTCCTATTATCTCTAAAACTTTAAATTATAAGCTTTAACTTCTTATATACTTAGTTACTATCCTTATTCTTAATTTTTTTAATAATTTGAGACTTAAAGATAATATAGGTTTTATAAAGAATAAGATTATACTAAATAATTCTGATTATAATACTATTAATAATATTACCTACTTCCTTCTTTATTAACTCTTTAAAAAAAGTTAAAAATAATAATAATTTCTTTTTAGTAGAGAAATTAAGAGAGAGTTAGATTAGCTTCTTTCTTAACTATAAGAAAAATTATAAACTAATCTTCTTCATTACCTTCTTATTAAGAAAGATTTTCCTAATTAAATATAGCTCTCAAGAATTTAAGGAATAGCTCTATTATCCTCTAATATATAATATACGTATTTTTATTAGAAAGTAGTAATATATTACTTTTAATATAAGGAGGTAGAATATTATTATTTTCTAATACTTCTAGAGTATTTAGAAGTTTAAGAATAATAAGAGATAAGATTAAGGTAAGTACAACTTCTTGAGAGGAATCTTTAGTCTTATTAGTATTACTATTATTAAATTTATATTAAAAATATTCTTATATTTCTACTAGGATATATAATTAAGAAAAAATATTATTACTCTTATAGTATACTTTTATAGTAGTTAAGTGGAACTCTTAAGAATTATAAAGAAAGTTAATAATATATATTTTACTATAAGTAATAAATAGATAGAAGAAACCTTACTAATCTTTCTTTTCTTACTATATATATATAAGAAACTTTAGTGAGAAACTTATAACTTATAATATATTAGAATTATTATAAGTAGCTATAATAATATTAATAATCTTTTTTATATACTTATAGTGGATAGTTTTAGTTACCTTTTAGACTATTTATATTTATAAGACTACCTCTAAAAATAAAGTAGAATCTTTAGTAAGTAAGAGGTAAGCTCTAAAGATAAGGAATATAAATATAAAGCTATTCAGGTTAGTAGTATTATTTATTAACTTACAAGCAGCCTAGAAATAATACTCTTATAATAATAATCAATATTTTTAGTAGTAAATCTTATATATATAATAGAGAAAGATATAGTAATATTCTACCTTACTAATACTATTATAAGCTTTAATAAGTATAATCCTAATAGTTAAGTTTATTATTTTAGCTTCTAAATAGAAGTCTTCAGATTAAGAATTTATTTTAATATTTGTAGAGATAACATTAAGTAAACCTAGGTAAATATTAATTTAATATACTTTAAGAACTTTCTATATTAATCTTACTAACATATTAAGTAGAAATTAAGTAGTATTAAGAATTATAACTATATTCATAATATAGAGGATAGAATAATTACCTTTGAAGTAAAAAATATTAATAATAACTTTAAAGTTAAAGTTAATATTATTATAGAAGGTAAATCTAAATTAAGAGGAAGTAGTATTATATATTTAGTATTAAGAGTAGTATTTTTCAAGAACTATAAGAACTTCTTAATTAAGTAGATATTCAGTTTTATAGAGAACTTCTTAAAAATATATAATAGATAGATATTTAAAGTAATAATAGAGTCTATAGATTTTAATCTCTATTAAATATAAGGAAGTAAGTATCTTCTCTTTATCTAATAATATCTATAGATATCTCTATTTATATATAATTAGGATAATTTTCTTATTTTAATATAATTAGTTACAGATATTATCGAAAGTAATATTAAAGTAATTTATATTAGTAAGATATAATAGAAATAGGATTTTATAAGAAATTATATAGAATATTATTTTACTAAATAGTATAAGTATATTAACTATATTTATTATTTTTATAGATTTACCTCCTCTAAAATAAATAGAGATTAACCTTCCTCTGGAAAGTTTTAAAAGAATAGAGAGAAAAATAGTTTATTTTAGAATATTAAACTAGAAGTAGTTAGCTATAGAGTAACTAGTAGTATCTAAGTTAGATAAAATCCCTTAGAAAACTATATCTAAATAATATTCTTTAAGGATAAATATAGATACTAAAATAGTAATCTCTTTAGTTATATTATCTTTTTTTTATTAGAATATAGATTACTATTTAATTCTAGAGGATTCTTATAATCTTTTAACTATCTAGAGGTATAGATTATTTTTTAAAATAAGATATTATAAAGTTATTTGAAAAGTTACTTGGAGAATTTAGTTCCTCAGGTTAATTCTCAAGCTAACAGTCTTAGAAGTAATATATTACTATATTATTCTTAATATTAATCTTATAAGTATCTCTAGAGTTATTATTTAAACTTTCTACTTATTTATATTATATAAAGAAATAGTAATAAGTAGATACTAATATATTTACTATATAGAAATTAAATTTATATCAATTATAGAAGTATCTTCTTTCTTTAAGAAAGTATTTTATTAACTAGTAACTAAGTTTACTATATATATAATACTTTTTATTAAATTAACTATATAAAATAGTAGAGGTTAAGTAATACTCTCCTTTAAATAATATTTAGAAGTATCCTTAATAATTATATTTATATTCTTAATAAGAACTTAAAAATAAGTTATATATCTAGTTAGTCTAATATTAATTTATACTAATTAATAAAAATCTCTCAGGATTATTAGTAATTTTAAGTATATATTAAGATATTATAGGAGGGAGACTTATAATAATACTAACTATAAATTATAATTAGTTATAAACTTTCTAGTATATTACTATAAAACTAAAGAAAGCTAGCTAGTATTTTAATATTCCTCAGTATATACTTAAGAGATAGTTTTAGAGACTGAAATTAGTATACTATTTAAGAAAGAAGATTCTCTAAATATATATTAATTTAGTAAAAAAGATTTTAAATACCTTCTTTCGTATCCTATTTTAATTATTAGTAATAATATTTCTAAATATCATATTATATTAGTTAGTAAGATAGATTTATTAACTCTTATTATTTTTAAAGTAATTCTTAATATAGTAGGTTATATTATAAAATATTAGAGAATTAAGGAAATTACTAAGGTAGTTAAAATAATATTTAAGAACTTAGTTTTTCAGTATAATTAAGAAGACTCCAGCCTATATATAATTAAGTATATCTAGCTTTAGATAATAGTCTCTAAAAATATAGATTTTTAATTTAAAGATATTATAGAAAGCTTCTTTATATTTTATCTTAGAGTTATATATTTTTATAAAATTAATTATATTCTTAGCTATTAGTATATTAATAGGGGGAGATCTAGTTTCTTAATAATTATTTATAAAGTTAATATATAGAAGAAATACTATAGAGAATAGAGTAGAAAGTTTATACTATTAGTTTTAGTTATAAGGAAGTTATTCTTATTAATCTTAAAAGTCTTATTATTTAAGTTATCCTTATTATTAAGAAGTTATATTTATTACTGATAATTGTAGATTAATTATAGATCTCTCTATTTATTAAGATACTTCTTAAAGTTAATTCCTTAAGGTAGCTAGATAAATATTAAGTTTTATAAAATCTTAATAAGTTACTTTTTATTATTACTTCTAAATTATAGGATATATCCACTAAGTAAAAGTAATATTATTAAGGAAACCTAGTTAGTTATTAATAAGTATCTTGAAATTCTATAATTTTATAACTATTTCTGAAATTTCTTCCTTAGTTTATAGAATAAACTTATGTTACTTTATTAAGTTTATAAAAAACTAGTAGATTTACTTACTTTTTATATTAACTTTAATATTATAAATAAGGAGAATATTCTATAAATACTAAAGTATTTATTTATCTATAATAGTTTATATATCCTCTAGCTAATCCTTAAAACTATTTTAGAAGGAGTTTAGAAAGTTTCTACTAAAGAGGTAATTATATATATATATATTACTATAATTTATACTATTTAGTTATTAATTTAGTTAGAATTATACTCTATAACAAGATTAAAAACCTTTTACTTACTGAAAATCTTACTATTAAGAAGAAACTTTAGTTTTATTAGTATTCTTACTTCTAAAAAAGTTATATTACTTATTATACTAAAATATTTAAAAATTCTTCTAAGACATTCTATTAGTTTAGATATTTTACTAATTATTTCCTAACTATAAGGAAATTATAAAGAAATATAAATTAAAAGAGTAAAAATAGAGAGAGATAGAAAACTTTATTTTTACTATTTACTAATTTTATTTATTAATATTATATAGGTAAAATTTAATTTTAGAGAGAGAGAGTATTTACTAGTTAAATAAGGAAAAAGAGGGAAGAAGGTAGAAACATATAAAAAAGAAAAAGAAAAATATAAGAGAATTTAGAGAGATTTAGAATATTATAAATTTCTTTACTATAGAAGTTTAGTAAATTTTATAATAAAATAATTTAATAAATATACTAACGTAAGATATTCTTAATATTTCTTCTTTAAATTAATCTTAAATATAAATAAATATCTAACTACTAGAATTAAGATATATTAATATAATTATTAAAGAGATATTATCTGTGAAAGGCTAGTTTTGACTGGGGGGTATAGTGCTGCAGCTAATAGTATCTCGGCCTTCAGTACCTATATGCACACGCGCGTATACAAACAGTACTACTAATTAAGCCATACATAGCCTCGTTAAAAGGTACGTAACAATAAGTTATCCACTTATTATCTAGCTCGCTTAAGTAGGATATTCTGTAGTGTGTTCTATATGGGGCTGGTCCGTAATACTACCTCCCCTCTCCCGCTCCTGCTGCGTCACGCTACCTACCTGTTGTGGCCTCACAGTAGGGGAGGCTTCTAAGCGTTTAAGTAATATACCCCCAGTGTCGCTATTAGCTAGGGAATATCTGTATATAAATTGCTATATGTAACCTGGATCGAACTCTAGACTATTAGAGTAACTTATTATATATAAAAGGCTAGCTCTGACTGGGGGGCGTAGTGCTGCAGCTAATAGTATCTCGGCCTTCAGTATCTGTATATATATACGCATATACAAACAGTATTACTAATTAAGCTATATATAGCCTCGTTAAAAGGTATGTAATAATAAGTCGTCCACTTATTATCTAGCTGCACTTAAGTAGGATATTCTATAGTATATTCTGTATGGAGCTAGCCTGTAATACTATATAAAGAGCTGGACTTAGGTTTATTTAACCGGAAGGTGGCGCAAAATACTATTTATTTAGAACTAAGAAGTAAAAGAGAAACTTTTATAAATATATAGAAAAGTCTGTATATATAATATTATATAGAGTCTACTAGAGCTTTATCCAGGCGAGGGGGTTAGCTTTAAATACCTGAGTATAGCTTTAGCTGGATATCTAAATATAGTCTATAATATTACTTCCTTCCTCTCTAGCTACTATCTAGCTGGAAGCTGTAAGTTAAATCTTTATTATTATTTACAATCAGTCTATATATCACTTTATACTACTTTAAAGCTATTATATTTATAATAATATTAATAAGCTTCTATATAAAGTTTATATATCTTTCCTATTTAATAAGAGTTTCTTATTAGTATTGTCTCTCTATTTAGTATATCCTTATAGTAAGAATATTTTTAACTAACTATTGAACCTCTTTATTATTATCTACTAATAGTAGTAACTAGCTATTAATTATAATCTACCTAAGTAGCAGATTAATAATAACTTTCTAGAGTAAATTTATATAGAACTATAAGTAAATAAACTTTAGGATATCTAACTTTATAATATACAGTAAGAAGATCTTTACTATTATATACTTATAGTATAGCTAAGTTAGTTTTTAGCTTAATTTTAGTAACTTATAGTTAGATATATTTAACTATATTTTATTTTAACTTAATATTAATCTGCAAGAGACTAAATTCTATTCACTTAAGCTTCTAATTTCTACTAAATAGTAACTATCTCTATATATATATATATTATTACTAATTATATTCTCTTAACTAGCTAGTAAGCTATAGTTTCACTACTACTAAGTAGTTCTATATACTTCTTAGTAACTAGAATAGAATTAATATAATATTTATAATCTATAAAAAAAAATATAATCTCTATTATATTATATTACTAGTTATAGAAAGTTAACTATATAATAGATAATAAGTTACTTTAGTTATTCTGAAATTAGTAAGTAAATATCCTTAAAACTATTTAGATCTCCTAGTTATACTATTTTATAATCTTATTAGTCTGTAAATAGTAACTAATATTTAATAGGTATATAATATCTATTAATTTATAAAACTCTTTTTAGAAGTAACTTACCTAGTTAGATCCTTTATTACTTATAATAGAATATAGTATTCTATAGAATCTGTAATAATAACTAAGGAACTACTAAATATATATCTCTACCTCTATTATATCTATCTCTTCTAATATAGAAACTTTATTTAGTTAATTAATAATAACCTAGAGGTAATAACTACCTTATATTTTTATAGGGAGTAAGTTAGTAATAAAATCTATTAATAAATTAGAATATAACTAATTAGATACTAATAGGAATTTTAGGAATTTCTTCTTAATTTACCTCTAGATATAAATATTTCTATATATATTATAATTATATATAAATTAGTAGATACTCTATAATTATCTAAACTAATAGAACTATTAGCTTATAATCTTTAGTATATCATTATATCCTAAGTAACCTATAGGGGAGAAATTATATAATTTCTATACTAACTTAATCCTAAGTTTATTAAAGAAGCTATTACTCTCTTTACTACTTAGTATCTAAAATCTCTCTCTAAAAATAAGTTATTTTAGTATATTAATAGTATACTTAGTAATCTAGACCTTTATATAAAAGTTAGGAGGGAAGTTATACTCTCTTTACTAAACTACTATAAAAATCTATTAATATAAGGAGTCTCTCTCGGCAGTATAATTTTATATTTCTTATAAATCTAGTTTTCCTTCAAAAACCTAGGTATTAATAATATCTATATATTCTACCTGAAGCTCTATAAGGATAATAGTATTCAGGATAACTTATATTACTTATTCCTATTACTTCTTATTATTCTACTTTTTAGAAATATTCTATTTCCTCCAGGAGAGGATATTAGGAGCTACTACTTAGATATCTAACTAATACTTAAAATAAAAATTATATTAAGATAACTTCTCTACTAACTAGCTTTACCTCTCTGTAAGCAATTTTTTCTTTATAAAATACTTAAAATCCTTATAGTTAGTAAGAATTTTAAATATCCTAATACTCTATAACTCTACTTTCTATATTTATAAATATTCTAGTATTATAAGGAGTTTCTTATTATAAATTAGGTAATTAAACTCTATAGAAGTTAAATATTAGAAATAGAAAATTACTAGATACTTTACTCTAACTTTATTAGTTTAAATTAATATACCTCTTAAAATATACTCTAAATAGTCTATCTCTATTATTATTAAAATATTAAAGTTAAATATCTATAAGACTAATTCTATAGTAAAAAATTATTTCAGTATAAGGAAAACTTCCTACTATTCTAATTCCCAATTAAAAGAAACTAACTTCTAAATTAGACAGTTTAAAAGCTCTATAATAATATTATATTAAAATATAAAAACTTTATAGTAATTTATAAACCTAAGGAAATTATAGATATTTTTCAGTAAACTAAGAGGAAGCTAATTAGTAATAATTTCTAACTTCTTGGGATTATAAGAGAGGCTCTTTCTAGCTATTATAATATACCTAATATACTTAATTATAGTAACTAAAAACTTATACTTCTTAGGATCTAATTTAAAATCTATATTAGTAAAGTAGCTAAGTATTTAGTAGATTTTCTCCTTATATTTCTTTTATAAGTTACTAATATAAATAAGGATATTATTAATATATACTATAATAAAATTATCTAGGAATTATTATAGGTAGCTATTAATATACTATTGAAATATAGTGGGAGTATTAGTAAGTCTAAAGAGGTATACTATCTATTTAAAGAGGTTATAATATATCTGAAAAGCTATTTTCTCCTGATCTACTTTATTAATTCTAATCTTATAGAATATAGTAATAATATTAAACTTAATATACTAATAAATAGTAATAACCCTCTAGAGGATTTCTAATATAAGGAAGAGGAAGTAATAATCCTTCTTTATAATTATATTAAAAACTTTATAATCTATATAGAAATATATTTCTCTATCTGACTTTCTTATAAAGAGGACTAGAATGTTAGTAGAAAAGCTACTTATTTTAATAAACTCCTTATTAAGTAAATCCTCTAGAATCTTCTTAAATACTAGAAGTTCCTCCTATAATATACTATAGAGAAGTTTCTATAGGAAGTCTAGTTTTTATTTCTTATTATTAGGAATTAATAGAATATAGTAATCTATTTTTAATTAGCTGGAGGATAATTAGTATACTAAATTTAAATAGAAAAGATCTAGGAATTCCTTTAAGATATTTATAAGGATATAATCCCTTAAGTTTACTTCTACTTTCAGAGTTAATATTTTCTTAATATTTACTAGACTAATAGATATAACCTAGTAGGAACTTAATATCTTACTAGTATACTATATAGTATACTAATAGATAAATATAAATAAATTAATATTAAGTAGTTAAGCTAACTAGATCTCCTTAAATTATACTAACTTATCCTAATATTCTAGATATATTATCATACTATCTTTCTTATATATTATCTATTAGGCTTCAATATTATAAATAATATAATTATCCTCTATCTACAGCTGCTTAAGATATAAGAGTAACTATAGACTCTCTATAATATAGATATAAATCTTCTATATATAACTACTAACTTCTAAAGTTAGGATAGTTACCCACTAGATATTACTAAATAATAACTTAGTAATATATATCCTTATCTATCTTTTTAACTTATTAATTAGTAAGAGGCGAAACTTCTTTATAAGGGAGATATTAATAATAACGTAAATATTATAGTCTATATTAATAAGTATATTAATAGAGTAATCTTTATTAATTCTAATCTGAATAATAGCTAACTATTAGTTACTTACTTATTCTTTTTCCTATTATTTTCCTTATTTTATTACTTCCGCCTCAGTTAGTTTTAGAGCCTAACTTTACTCTGGAGTTACTTTTTTCCTGAATCCTCACTATTACTAAGTGAGGCAGTATTATCCTCTTAGTTATCTTTAGTATAATCTAGAGTAGTTATAGTTTTTATAATTTTTATACTAGTTTTTTTATATTTTTAAACTCTATTTTTCCTATAGATATAATCTTTCTTATTATACTTAAAATATCAGTAGGTATCCTAGTGGTTTTTAGAGTGTTCCTTAGAGGTAGAGGAGGAGTTACTAAAACTTTAGTATTATTATTACTTCTTAACTATCCTAATTATTATAATATTACTCTCTATATTATAAGTAATAGATTTCTAGTAAAGTAGCTAGTAGTATATCAATAACCTCTTTATATATTTAAACTTCTAAGCTATATTTTAAACCTTAAATAACTAAAACTTATACTCTATAGGAAAGTTAATTATAATAAGTAGTGCTTTAAAGTGGGGAAGTAAGGTAGCCTCCAGTAGAGAGATCTAGATTATATTTAGTTATATATACCCTTTAATATTAACTAGAATCTTTTTAAATTAAAATAGAAAAGTAGTTAAGTATTTATTTTCCTTCTATCTGAAGTTCTATAACTAGGTAATAGTATGAAGCTAACTATTAGGGTCTAAGTAAGTTCTATCTAGGTAACTTATAAAATTATTTAAATTATAGAAGTTTTCTAATCCTCCTACTATATAGAAGGTTTTAACTATCTACTGAGGACTAGAGTCTAAATAGGAGTAAATTAGATATTAGTATTCCTAATTACTATTAAAGAAATAGTAATTAATCTTAAGCTTAGTTTTTATCTATTAGGTTTATATTTAATATTCTTTCTACTTACCTAAAAACTTTAGAAGTAGGGGAAGAAGTTTCCTCTAGTAGTTAGCTACTAGTAGAAATATAGTAATATTATTAACCCTAAAGGTTATTATCCTAATAGATATTATTCTGGAAGTTACTAGAGTATTTTAGTGTAAGTTAGAAGTATCTATTATAGTAGCTACCTAGAGGTTACTACTTATTATAGCGTCTCATTTTACTAACTTATATAAGAACTTATTAATCCTCTAATAGAGAGGACTTAAAGTATATTATAATTACTGCTAAAATAGTTTACTTATAGAGTTACTACCTATAGGAGTATCCTAGGGAATTTTAGTATCCTCTATTATTCTTTATATTAGTTACCTATTATATAGTATTATATTCTAGAAATTATATTTAACTAGATTATATACTTAACTGGTAGGAAGCTATACTCTATTTAGTATTATCTATATAGTAAATAAAACTAAATTCTAAATATATAAAAAGCTGGATTGAAGCTTATTTAACTGGAAGGTAGTATAAAATACTGTTTATTTAGAACTAAGGAGTAAAAGAGAAGCCTTCATAAGTATATAGAAAAGTCTGTATATATAATGCTATATGGGGCCCACTGGGGCTCCACTCGGGCGAGGGGGTTAGCTTTAGATACCTAGGCACAGCCCTAGCTGGACATCCAGACATAGCCTATAACATTATCTTACTTTAAGTTAGATAAGAAATTATTATTAAAAATATCTAAATAAATTAAGAAATTAGTAGCTTTATTTTAAGTTAAACTTAATAATTTTCTAATACTGATTCTATCTAAATAAGTCTTACTAATCTACAGTAAGTAGTAATAATAAAGTTAACTACTAATTAGTATTAGTTTCACTAGAGGAAAGTATATTATATATATTATTATATATAATATACTAATACAATTAAAAGTATTAATATTTATAGTATATAGCTTATAAGCTATATATAAGCTAGATCTAGATACCCTAAGTAATTAATTACTAATTACCTGGCGGGTAGTAATAACTAGTAGCTAGTTATTACTATTAGCTGGTCTCTACTATTAGGTTACGCTATATAGTCAGTATACTATAAGGCTCTAATAGCTTTATAGCTATTACACTACTGATAGAAATAGAAATAGAGATAACCTTATAATAACTTATTTAATATTATATTATATCTATTCTATAATAAAAAGATAAAATAATTAACGCTAAATTAAAGTAGTAAGTACTAAGATAAAGTAATAAGATTAACGAAAAATACCCTCTCTTATAGTCTCTATATACTATTCTTAGAGAGACTACTAGAGGATATATAATATTATCCCTCTACCTCTCAAGGTAATACTGTAGGCTTCTATTATATAGCCTCTAGCATCCAATAATAATCTTGAGAAACTACTAGAGAGTATAATATCGGTAATACTATAGACCTCCCTCACATAGTCTCTAGTGTTAAATAATAACCTCGAGAGACTGCCAGAGGGTATATAATATTACCCTCCCCCTCTCGTCGTAATACTATAGAACTCCCTTATATAGTCTCTAGCGTTCAATAATAATAACCCCTCGAGGTAATACTGTAGGCTTCCGTTACGTAGTCTCCAGCGTTCAATAACTCCTCGAGGCAACGCTGTAGACCTCCGTCAAGTGGTCCCCAGTATTCAACGACAACAACCCCTCGAGGCAACACTGTAGGCCTCCCTCACGTGGCCTCATGGCCACATAGCCTCCAGCAACAACAACCCCTCGAGGCAACGCTGTAGGCCTCCGTCACGTGGCCTCCAGCAACAACAACCCCTCGACGCAATACTGTAGGCCTCCGTCATATGGCCTCCAGCAACAACAACCCCTCGACCCTTCTTTCACAAAAGCAAATACCTTGAATAGAGCTCTACACCCCCCCGATCTCTGACGGTTATTTAAAGAGATCCCAGCGATTAATACGACCACTATAATTATATAGAGAAACGGATAGGTAACGACTTTAGAGGTCAAAGGAGGCTATCTAAAAAGGACGTATTTAGTATATAGCTTTTCAGGAGACTTTGACGTTACTATAGTATAAATAAAAAAGCTGCCAATGTCGGTTCATTTTAATGGCTATTTTCATGGCCATTTTCATGGCTACTTTCGTGGCCTATAAAGCCATTAATGCCATAGCTACGTTGGGTAAATAGTCGGGCTGTTTAGCCTGTATGGCCTATATGGCCCCTATTCGTACGCACGTGGGCTATAGCCCACGCGCCGAAAACCTAGACAAGACATACAGAGTAAGAAGAACCAGTACGAACAGTTACGTTATGATCGATCGATTTACGACGTTTTTACGTTACCAGTTATGAACTAACAGATATTAAAAAGGTATATACGAAGTTAAAACTTATAGTCTAAGGTTTTAAAAACTATAGTAAATTTAAGATTTTAATATAATTACTAATTATCTAAAAAAGTAGCTAGTAATTAATTTTAGCTATAGTTTTAACTTTTCTTGAGTATAAAGATATAGTAATATAGTTTTATAATATTACTTAAACTTACATTTAGGCTAAAATAAAGCTTATAAGGTATATTGTAGCTAATCTACCCTTATATCTTAAAGGGCAGTATTCTCTGGACTCTATAATAATTATTATTAAGCTATATTATAGTCTTACTAAAACTAAAGCCCACTAGTAGGTAACTTACTCTATATACCATAAAAAGAAGTTATAAATAGATAGCTTAATATATAATTTCCATTTTCTTATTTTATATATTTCAAATAATAGTTTTAGCCTTATTAGTATATAAACTAATAATATCCTTAGCCTCTCTAATATAATATTTTCTTACTAAGAAGATAAGAAACTTAAAAGAATCTTATTTAAGATAAAGCTATATATTATATTTCTGGAAACTATATCTCTTATATTTAACAGAGGTATTTTATTACTTTATAGTAATTACCTCTATTTATACTAAAAATACCAAGAATAGAAGTTAGCCCTTATTAATATATACACTATACCTAAGGTACTCAAGAAAATATATATTAAATAATCTATATATAGTATATATCTTACCTCTATATACCTACTGGAGACTCTATTTAACCTTTTATATATAGTGTAAAAGTAATAATCCTTAAGTAATAATATTACTACACTTAATAAATAACTCAAGTAGTAAATAAAGTATCTTAACTAAAACCTTAAATTTATGCTATTTAATCTCTCTAAAGTATATCTTTATACTTTTATTAATAGCTTTCTTGCTAATAATACTAACTTTCTATTTTAACTGGAATTTATCATAATTCTAAATTAAGAGACTATAACTAGTATTAGTTAGTTTAATCTCTATAGTAATCTTATATATTACTTATCTACTTAAAGTAAAAAGTTATTAGAAGTATATTTACTTTAGAGATTAATATTATAGTGACTAACGTAAACTCTATCTATATTATAGCTATATTACTTAAGAAGATTCTTAAGTATTAGGAGTTTCCCTAATTTCTAACTATTATATATACTAACTTATACTTACTTTATAAGTACCTTATGAAACTTAGTATTACTAAAAAGAATTATCTAATAATTAATATTATAGAATAAAAATAGTTATATAGATGCCGTAAGCTTTATAAGATATAGTAAATTAATAAAGATCATAATATTACTAATATGTTTATAAAGAATACTTTAAACTATACTTTTAAGAAATTTATTAGGTTTAACTATAACGTGGTTGATAAGCGAGCTGCTCAGACAGGCGAGCTGCCCAGGCCTTATCACACTTTAAAGACCTTTTTTTTAACTATTTTTAAAAAGTCTAAATCTTTATAAAAAGTTTTAAAACTATATAATAAGGTTTATTATATAGTCTGACGTATAAAATAACAAGTTTTAAAATTTAAGTTTAGTTAATACTATTTAAAATAGAAGAAACGAAAAAGTGAGTCTGCAATAAGAGTTAGAGTTAATATCTTATAAACTATAAATACTAAATTATTATAGATTTAACTATCTATATAAAACCCTTATCGATAACACTTTATAAAAGTTAATAATTCTTTATTTAAATTTAAACGTTTTAAAAATACTCAAAAATTAGCTTTTAAAGCGTGATAAGGCCTGGGCAGCTCGCTTGTCTGGGCAGCTCGCTTATCAACCACGTTATAACTTTTTAAATAGAAGGATAGGTAACTTAAGTAAAGTAGATAAATAGATATTTAGATATAATACAGGCAAAAGAATATATATTATAAAAAATACTATTCTTATATAAATAGATAGATACTGAAGTATATAATAACATAAAAAGTTACTAGTATTAGTTACACTATACTATAGGGTTTATAGTAACTATATATATTACTATTTATATATAGTAGTATACTCTCTATAGTCTACTAGCTATAGATATCTGGTACCTAGTGCCAGCTGTAGCCTAATAGTGTAGCATTTAGTAAGGAATTACTATACTATAGATCTAGAGCCTTATATAACGCCACGCGCCATATAATATAGTAATAATAATAACCGAAAACTAACACCAGTTTACACCTATACAACAGGATCATATACAGTATGCAATTACCCTGATGATTAAACCGACATGAAATTAATTACTGGCTACTTTATTAAATTATTAGTAGTTACATTAGAATTTCAAACTTACTATAATCTCTAAAGCTTTAAATTATAAGTTTGAATTTTTTATATATATTATTAGTATTTTGATATTTAACCTTATTAATAATATAAAACTTCAAGTATTTATAGTTTTTATAGAGGATAGGGTTATATTAAATAACATTTATAATATTATTATTAATAAGATGTTTTAAGCTTCTTTTTAATTAACTTCTTAAATAATAAGCTAGATATTATAATTACATTTTCTTAATAGAAAGTAAGTAAGAATATTATATTAAACTACTTTTTAGCTATAGGATATACTATAAAATAAGGCTTTTAGCTAAACTCCAGAGATAGTAAGTTAACTATATACTAGTATATTATAAAACTTAAGGTTTCTAGTTTATTCTTAAGAATTTAAGATTAAGGTAGTAGATTGCAAACTACTTAAAGAGGAAGAATATTATTATTTCTTATGATAGAAGTAATATAGAATATTAGCTAGATATTTCAAATCTTCGGAATAGTTACAGATTGAATAAGGGTAGCTATATAAAATTATAAACCTCTATTTACTATTATATTACCTATTAATGTTTAGTTTAGTTAAAAATTAATATATAAAGTTATAAGTATTAGCTTTTATAAAGCTATAGCTACTATTATATTATTATTAATTTCTTATTTATTACCTTCAAAATACTATTTTATAGTTATTAATTAAAACTCTCGAAAGTTATAAGGTAACTTAGGAATATAAGTTTTACTATAAATAGTAATAAGAGAATATAACTTTTGCTAGTTTTGTTTCTTCTATTATATATATATATATATGAGAATTTAGAGTGGAAAGATTATTATATAAAAGATATTAAGGTTATTATATTCTACTGAAATAGTATTAATAGTATATTCAGTATACTTATAGTAAATTTCCTCTGTAACCTTATATTTAGCTTAGGTTTAAGTAATAATATCTGGAGAGAAAGTTAAATTTTCTATAAGGTGTAAATATACTTTAGATATAAGTAATATAGATATAAGATAATTCAAATTAGTAATATTATTAATTACCTTATATACTGCCTAAGGGAATATTTTTTAAATAGTAGTAGGAAGCTTTATATAGTAGATTTCATATTTATAATAGAGAAGTATATAGTAATACTCTATTTTACTAATATTATTATATACCTCAATAGATATAATATTAACTATTAACTTTATAGTTTTTACCTTTCATCTAAAGGTTTTAGATTAAAAGATTATATTTACGTTAGTAGTGATATAATTGGGAGGATTTTAATATATATTAGTTTAATATATCTTAAGGGCTTTTCATATTACCTTTACTAATATATTAGGTAAAGATTAAGTAGTATTAGATATTATAGTAATATTAATAATATAGAGGATATTATAGTTATTAATATAGATAATATTAATAATAATCTGAAAGTTAAGGTTAAGATTATTTTAGATAGCAAATTAAGAATATAAGGAAGCTATATTATATATTTAGTAATAATAAGAGTATCTTTTAAGAACTTTAAAAGTATATTATTTAACTAAATATTCTACCTTATTAGGCATATTATAGAGGTATATTATAGCTGGATATTTCAAATAGTAGTAAAGTTTCTATATTTCTATCTTTATAAGATATATAAAGTTAATTATTTTCTTCTTATTAAGAAGTATCTATATATATTTCTATTTTGAAATAATAGTTATTATCTTTTTTACTTTAGTAGAGTTTATTATAGTAGTTATATTCAAGGTCTCTAACTATTTAAATTGTATACTTCTCGGTATCCTATATAGGTAGTTATACCTAACAGTTAGTTTTTACCTTATAAACTCTATAGATAAGCTGAAGCTGAGAAACTACTTAAATAGAGGAAACTTCAGGCAGTAAGTATAGTTAGTTAATAAAATAGTTAGTAAATAAGAAAGATATATTTATTATAAAGAAAAGAAAGATATAAGTTTATATTTATTATAGTTACTTCTTTGAAGAATTATATTTAGTTATTATATAATATTAGCTAATATTACTTAATATTAGATACTAATAGTTACTAGTTAGTAATATCTATTGCCAGATAGTACTAGCTAGTATTATACTTAGTTTCGTAATAGAAAGATATATCAACTACTAGTTACAGTTACCTATTGCAGGATTCAAACCTACTGTACTTACCAAAATAGTAAGAGCCAGCCAGACGTTAAGCTACTACGTCAAACGGAAGTAAAGTTTATTGTAAACATTACTAAATATAATATTAAGGTAACTTATATTTATAAGATAAAATAGGAAGAATATATTATAAGACAATATATAAAACATAGTAATAATTAGTAATATAAAGATATTAATTGTTTTCAATATTATAATAAGGATAGCTTCTCTAAAATATATTATAATTAGTTTATCTTATAGAGGTATAAAAGTAATAGAGGAAATAACTAACTATTTTAATATAGTAAACTGGAAGTATCTAGTAGTTAAGAAGTTAGTAGTATTTAGGTTAAGTAATATATCTTAAAATACTATATTTAAGTAAAAGCTTTTAAGTATAACAATATATATAAAAATAATAGTATTATCTTTGAGTTTACTGCTAATAGTAATGTTTTTAGTAAAAATATAAACTGCCGCCTAATTCTAAAGAATTCTAGTAATTTTACCTTTATTTAAGATAATAAATTTCTTACTATAAAATAGTATACAAAATACCTCTGGGGTAGATTCTATAAAATAATTCTCCTTAAGGTTAATATCTATTTAGTATTATATACTAATATCTTTAGTAATATTAACCTCTAGTGAAGCTTTAAGATTATTATTATTAATAAGATTATTAATATCTTTGAAGCTTATAAGAAAGATTTAGTATACTACTATAAAGTATATCTTGAGGTTAATAATTAACTTATATCTATTGAATAAAATATATTTTTCCTTAAAAGTATACTTTATAAAATAATAATTAGATTTATTGTATATATAGTATTTTTAATTAATATAGCTATATATAGATATTAAAGGTAAGTAATAGCCACTTAGAGTATAAAATTACTTATATATAGAGGTATATATATAATCTTAAGAATTATCTTAAGGTAAGTTATATATATAGTTAATTGAAAATCAGTTTCTAGCTGCCCTCTAGTGGTTATCTCTATTATCTTATATATATTACACCTTTTAGATTAATAATATATTATTTATAGTAAATTAAAACTAATTATAGAGACTCTGGAAGGTTACTGTAAAGCTAAAAAGATAAATTAGTATTTTAGTATACTATAATATATATTTATAAGCTAGAGGTAGAGGATATTATCTATTTAGATTTTAGTAGGAAAGACGTTTTATCTATATATAAGCTTTAAAATTAGAAACTTAAGGATCTTCTTTTTACTCTTTTTAAGGTTCGTAGTAATAATATTTTGAAAGATAGTATTTTACTAGTTAAAGAGATAAAGTTATTAATTCTTATTATTGTTAATATAATTCTCAACCTTTTAGATTATTTAATTAAATATAAGGTTAATATTTAAGTTGCTTAAGTAGTTAAAATGAAACTTAAGAATAATACTTTTAAGTATAATTAAAAAAAGCCATATCTATATATATTATAGCATACTAAATTTAAAGTAGTAATTATAAAGATTATAGACTTTTAACTTAAGGATATTATAGAGACTTTCGCTATATTATATACTTTTATTATATAACTTTATAAGGTTTATAGCATATTTGGTGGATATATTATTGAAAGAAGTAGTAATAGTAATATATAGATGATATTTATAATATTTAAGTTAGTTTCAACTATAGTCTTAATAGTTTTTTTATTATTAAAGAGACTTTAAGATAGAGAAATAGAAGGCTAGTGAAATATATAGTTATAATAGAGATTCCTTATTTTAAGCTATAGGTATATAAGTTAGCCAGTTAAGTAGTGGATATCTTTCCTTAACTATTTATAGTAAAAGCATTACTAATATAGTAGTTTCGAATTTTGGTTGGATATTATATAGAGGTAATGTAAAGTTTAACTTTATTATTATAAGGTTATTAAGTTACTTAACATACCTTTCAAACTTAGTCTTAAGAATACTCTAACACTTATTAACTTTATTAATTTCTTTAAGGATCTATAATATAAACTTTTTTTACTAGGTAAGTTAGTGTTAAATTATATAAATCCAGTTACCACTTATATTAATTTTAATATTATAGGCTAGAAGGTAGTTTCTAAATTAATAGTTAATATAGAAGCTAGTTAGTTGCTACATCAATAGTTAATACAGTGGGTGGACATTAATAACGGTCAATGCGTCAAAAACAGCGTTTTTACACCAAAAACACGATTCTTCAACACTGAATAATTCACGTGATTATATATAGATTAGTTCTAGAAATTCTATATATACTTATGGTATAGATTTATATACTATATCTAAGCCCTAGAGTTTTTCAACCAAAATTACGCTTTAAATACTTAAAAAACAAAAGTCAGAATTTTGGATTTTTGGCTTCAGGGTATGTTACAGGGCATTTAGTGGACGAAATCTGGACTTTAAAATCTACGTTCAACTTTGCGACTTTCCTGTATCTTGAAAAATAAGTAATAATAGAATATTTTCTGTATATAGAATGAACATTAAGTAATTATCTATATATATCTCTTTTGTCAGAATAATCAAGTCTACTAGTATTTATATAAAAGTATTTAAAAACATTAAGATTAGTGGATTTTTGGTGAGGATTTCGTCATTGACCGTTTTTAATGTCCCCCCACTGTATAGAGGCTAGTTAGTTACGAAACTTTAATGTGTTACTTCTTAAAGTTACTTTCTAGATTATAGAGGTTTAAGGGGATATTAGAAACTACCTAGTATACTATATAGATAGAGACTATTATAAAGTTTTTAGCAATAACGTTCTTATAGTTAATATTAAGAGTTAAGCTAAAGAATACTAAATCAAGATATTAATAAAACCTTTTAAAGATAGAAATACCAGCTGGTAAAGTTATTATAAATATAAAGATATCTGGAATAGATATCTTACCTATAGAGGTTAATTAAGATATTATTATAAAGATAAGTGAAATATAAAGTAAGGAATATTTATTAATTTTACTGGACTTATATAGAGAGAAATAGGAAAAAAAGCTTTCAAAAGGCTATATAGATTTCTTAAGAGGTTAAAGCTAAAGATACTATAAATCTCTAATATTTAAAATCTGGCAATAGCTTAAAGAGAGTTATTATATTTACTAAATATACTCTATTAAGTTTTATTAAGGAATATTAATTTAAATTTCTTAGTAGGGCTATAGGAAGTACTTTAGTTTAACTAAAGTAAGGAATATTAATTTAAACTTCTTAATAATAGTTTTCTTAAGAAACTAGTATATTAATTTAGAGGTTTCTAGTGAGATTTAAGGTGGGGAGAATCTAAGATATCTAAGTAATAAATCTTATAATCTTTCAGCTTATATAAACTTTGGATATATGTTTTTATAATTACTTCTTTTAGTATAATAGGCTTTACTAATATGTAATATAGTAGTATTATATTTAGGGTAACTACTAACTAGTATTAATTTAAATATTTAGTTACTTTTACTCTGTATCTATAGTAGTATATAAGCTCTTCACCCTATATATAGTTCTAACTGTAAAATTTACCTAGTAATAATATTTATATTAATACTAGCTTATAACTAGTTTAAACGGTAGTAAAATTACTTATTATTATAAATAACTATACCTCTAGTTATAATATTTAACTTTATAGTGGAGGAAAACCTTATAGTAATAATCTATATAGTAAGAGCTTTAGTAAAGCTAAAGCTTAATATATATAGCTGAAAGTAACTATTAAGGTTATAAGGTTAAGAATTTTTATAAACCTATTAAAAATAGAATAAAATAGAGGACTGAGAGCTAAGCATTCTATAATCTATCGCTTTTTTATATTTCTAATAATGAAACCGAAATTCCCCTTAAATCTATACAGCCACCCGTAACGGGCGTGAGGGTGTGAGGGTGTGAGGTTGACGCAGAAGGAGTTGTCGGTTGTTTGTTGTCGAAAAGGTTGACGTAGAGTGGGTATGCTAGCTGCTGTAGCTGCGAGGGGTTTAGCTTCAGATTAACTTAAAGCTAGCTACAGTAGTTAGTAGGGGGGTGGGAGGGCTGAAGTTATACTTCAGGAATTACCTTATGTTAGCTTACTCCTTTTCTCATAAAGTAATTCTAAGCTTTAATGTATTTAGTCTTTTAGTTTTAGTCTTTTTCTTTTATATAAATAATTAATTTAATATAATTTACCTATATTAATATAGGTTTGGTACTTATCTCTTTTAGTTTATTAAGTATATTTTATGGTTATATATCTTTAAGGTAATACCATATTTTGTATAGTATATAGCTTCTATGGATAATCTTACTATACCTTTATAGTAATACGATTTTTATAAAATTAACCTTTTAGTTATACAGAATATTTATCTAGTTATTAACCTTAATTTAATCTTCTAACTAATATAGTTACTATTTGTAAAATATAAAGTTTCAAGTTATTATCTTTATTATTCTTTATAATATAACTAATGTAAAATTTACTTTATATATTAGTATATCAAAGAAAATATAATATTTTCTTTTTATAGAACTCTCCAGAATTATACAAGAGTTTCACCTCAAATCTGTAACTAAATCATAAATTTAATTATATTATCTAAATAGTGAATTCAGGTTTTCTAAATATTTAGTAATATTATTATTATAATATCTTATTAATTAAGTCTTCTATTAAAATAATAGAACTTTAAATTTCAGATTTTACTAAAGTAGCAATTAGATAAAGAAACTTTCTAAATTACTTAGATATTTCCTTTAGGTAACCTTTCTGTAAAATCATTATTATATTCTTCTTAAACCTTTAATAAAAATCTGAAAAGAAGTCTGGTACTCTCAATGTATTAATCTTAATATTCTATTTAATTTATGAGAAAACTATAGTAATACTATCATTTCATTTAATAATGAATATATTATTAATATAAAGAGCTATTATAACCTTTAGTTTAAATCTATAGTAAATAATATTATCTAATAGTAAAACCTTAAAGTTTACTTATAATAGAATTTCTTTAAGTTTCTACTGGCATGATGAATATTTTTACCTAAAACTGTAAAATATTTATTATATCGATATAATATACGCTAAATTAATTATATATTGCGTAATTTTAATATAATCGAAATATCTTCAATTTATAAAATAAGATTAAGAACTGGAAATATTTATATAAACATATTCTTCTTAAGGTTACAATTAAGAAATATTTTAGTAAACTTCTACTACCTAATAGTAAATTCTTTTTATTATATATAGATAATTAAACTTCTTTATAATATTACTTGAGGTATTAAAGTACATATATCTATATAATTACTCCAATATATTTAGAGAAATTCTTATATAATAAATCAGGCTTCTCTTTTTGATAACTTATAATATATTTTCATATTTTCAAGTATCTATTTTGCTGCTAATCTTGTATTTTAGGGAGTTATAAGTATTAATATATATTATAGAGTTTTCTGCTTTATTAATATTATTATTTTATTAAGATAAACTTTCTTCCAAAGAGGCTAGTTATTTATAGATTTATTATATATTTAAGCTATTATAACTAAAATAGTATAAAGCTAGATTTCCTCCTAAAAGAGTATATTATTTTATATAATTATATATAAAGATAACCTCTCCTAAGTGGTAATATTATCTTCTGATATTTCCTTAGGTATTTCTAGTTATAAACAGAGAATATTTAGGGTAAATAAGATAGTTTTGATATATCTATATATTTCAGTTTCTAACTAAATAGTAAAGTTTATAATTTACTAATTTTACTATTTATTAATTTATAGAATACAATAATAAAGGTGGTAATTACCTTATTTTATAACTTAAATTATAATTTATAAACTTCTTTAAGTTTATAATTCTTAATCTATAACTGGTAAATATAGTAATTAATTGATTGTTTGTAACTAGGTTGTAACTAATACTTCTATTTCGTTATATCTAAGTTTATATTATAGTGCGTATATATATACCGTATACCGTTAGAATTAGTCTGTAAAATTATCTTTCTTATCTAATTAGTCTAATTAAGTAGGGTAATTAGTAAGTTACCTACTACTATAGCTTTTACTATATTGATACTCAGTTAACCTAATACTAGCAGTACTTTCTTTTATAGCAAAAGCGTAAAATAGTATAAAATGCAAAAATAGTATAAAACGCAAAGATAATATAAAACGCAAAAATAGTATAAAATGCAAAAATAGCGTAAAACGTAAGAATAGTATGAAATATAAGAACTAGCTACTAGTTATATATATCTTTTTAGGTATACTAAAAACTATATAAATACTGTAAGTAGTATTTACTTATAAAAATACGCCTTTTAATTATTATTACTTAGATACCTTAAAGTCCTCTAGTAGTAATATTCTCTATCTATCCACTTTACTCTTATATCCTCCTCTTATTACCCTTTATAGTTCTTATAATTTAAATCAGTTGTGAGTCAGCATTGGCACGAATGCTGTTGCCGGGTAAATGTTACAGTTAGAACCACATATAGGGTGAAGAGCTCAGGTACCACCACAGGTACAGAGCAAAAGTAACTAAATAGTTCTTATATTTTATCTTTCTATCCTTATAATTACTTTACTTATAATAATAAATACTTTAAGAGTTTAGTTATTAGATACCTTAATTATACCATCTGTAAAGTTATTCTTACTATTGATTTATTAGATCTTAAAGATCTTCTTTCTCTTATATAATTATTATAGTATTATAATATTAATCATAAGTTACTTCTTTTTTATTATACTAAGTTTAATAAGGTATTTATAAAGAAAGTAGAAGTTAGTATAAATTACTATTAGTATTATTAGTATCTTAAGGTATTTAGTTACTTATCTAAAAGTAGTGGATATTATATATTCTATATTAACTTATATAGTTATATCATAAACTTTAGATACTAATATACTATATATAACTCTCTTTAACTTAATGGAGAAGAAATAGATAATATTACCTCTAAATTTAAAGATATTATTATCCTTACTAATATCTTCTATCCCTAGGATAATAATAAATCTAAATTAGAATATTATATTACTATTATTAGTAAAGGATTTATTAATAAATATATATAACTTTATTATCTTAATATTAATAGGGATAAATATTAAGCTTCTTTTAGGGTTCTTTATTTACTATATTAGGTATTTATTAAGTTTCTTAATATCCTCTAGTATTAGATCTTAATATTAGGTTATAATAGAGAGGTTAAAGTATACTTCTAGTTAATATATAAACGTTATATATATTTCTTATTTCTATTATTTAATATATATTACTTTTATAGCTTTAGATATAGAATTAATTAATTTAGATTTCTCATTCTATCTTTTTTAAGTAAGAGTAATTTTACCATTATTTATGAAGGTAATTATATCTCTATTCAATATAAGGAGTTTATATTATATAGATATTAATTTTAGTTTAGCTGTAAATTCTACTTACTGAAGCTTCTTCTCTTTTTTATTATTAAATTTAGGTAAGTAAAGTATAAGGATATTATCTATTTATATATCTATAATACTAAAATATAGATTATAAGGTTTAAAGATTAAAAAATATAGATCATATAATAAAGCTTCTATTTATAGTTAGTTTTTATAGTAGCTAGAGTATATAATATACTAATAGATACTAAATTTTATAAAACTATATAGTAGTTAAATTATAATAATAATAGTATCCTCTAGATATAAGCTATATAAACTTAGAGGTAGCTTTACTAATATAAAGTAATTTAGTATTATTTCTACTTATATATATATTTATATAATATCTTAGAGGTAAATTTCTATAAAAGTTATATTTTTAAGTATTACTAATAATATTAATATTAGATAGTAGCTAACTTGTTAGATTATTAGTAACTATATAAGGATATTAGTTTTCTTCTAATTATAAAGGTTTTTAATAACTAATTATAATATTTTCTATAGTATATTATTAATACTCTTAATCTTATTAATAAAGTGGAGGCTAAAGATTTTTATATTATTATATTTTGGATATTAAAATACTTAAAGTAGAATATATGTTTTACTAATATAGTTTCCCACTCTATAATATATAATTTCTAAAATACCTTCCCTAGTATTTAAACAACATTATATTAGTGAAACTTAATAATATTAGTAAGTATTTTTATCTTTTTTATTATTAGATAGATATTATAATAAATATTATCTATAAAATTAGTTTCTATAATAAAAGTTTGTAAGAGTGTGGCTAAAGGCCTAAGTAAGGGAAGGGTAAACAGTAAAAGGTAGGTCTCTATAGATTGTAAGATTTCAACTTAGTGGGCTAACTAGTGGTAGTTATAAGAGGCTTTTATCCTATAGTAGCCTCAGGCCCTATTGGTTATGTGATCCTAGCTATCCTGGTTCTCTATATAGGCTATGGGGGACTATATCCTTATAATTATCCCCCCCTTTAGAGGCCTTAGCCCCCAAAGCCTGTAAATGCTATATAGCCGCATGTTTTTGATATATGACTTTACTGACTATTCGCTAGTAACGCTGAGTTTAAACATGAAATAACAGTTAAAATAATAGTTAAGATAATAGTTAAGAATAATAGTAAAGATAATAGTTAAATAATGGATTTGAGTAATTAAGAGAAGAGATTAAAGTTATAAGTATATTAACCTATAATATTCCTATGGGTATATTAACCCGGGAGGTTGATAACCCCTCAGTGAGGCCTCCCTATGAGTATATTAACCTATAAGGCTTCAGTATATTAACTAGATATCTTAAGGTAATTACCAGAGCGTCTGACCCCTTCAGTATATTAACTGGATATCTTTAGGTAAATACTAAGGTGTCTGACCCCTTCTCTCTGAGGTATCCTACAGCAGATTAAGTATATGAAGCTTCCTATAGCTGATTAAGCTACTAAGGTATAGGCAGATATTCGCTAGTTACTTCGCTCCCAGAAAGGGGCTACTACTGCTACACTCTAGTGGTTTTCCAGCCTCAGGCTCAGTATAGCCTTAAGGCCCTTTTGGCAGTAAGCCCTCAGTGGCTAGGTAGTTACGGCAAACTCTTATAGGGTAGCCAGGTTTCTAGTAGTATATATAAAACTTGTTTTAGTAATAAGTAGCTATTAAATAGCCTAACTTACTACAGACCTTATATGTTTAAGCCTTAAGGTGGGGCCTCTTAGCTGGAGTCAGCTTATTAACTGTTTCGCAGTATATATACACTAAGCTAGTAGTAGCGTTATAGTTAGTAGCCTTTCCGATGACACTATTTAAGGTATTCTCGTGGGGCTGTAATATCTCCTAGAGGTACTTAGCTACTAGGGCTATAGCTCTCAGTAGCTAGTTATCAAATTTCTAACGCTATAGGTATCTCTATATTCTAGCCTTAAGGTAGTAGAAGAAGGTAAATACGTAAGGTTAAGATATCTCTAATCTAACAGTTCCTAGGGACCTATAGATTACTAACTATTTAGTATAAAACTTCAGTGGGGATATCTATTTATTATGCTGAAGTATGTAAAGTATACTATAGAGGCGTAGCTTTTATAGGGTAGGGTCGGTTAATAAGTAGTAAGTGAATGCTGTAAAGTTAGCCTATAAAGGGTCTAGTAAGGTGTAATAGTAGTTGCGCTACTAGGTCTGTAGGCTGTATGATAGTTTAGTTATAGCCTACTGAATCTTCTGTGCCTCTAAGGCTCCTAGCTGTAGAGTATAGCTATCTTAAACTGCTATTAGCTAATCCTTAATTTCATATAGGGTAGTATCCTTATAAAGAAGGCTGCAGAGGTAGCTAAGAGGTTTTAAGTAGTCCTGATATTTATAGGCTACTGAGGGGGCTAGCGATGATAGTATTAGGCTCGCTAATAGTATAGCGTTGGATATCTAGTCTATTATAACCTCTATAAATGAAGACTGCTGTTTGAGAAGGTATATAAGCGCTATTATGGTTGCTGTTACTATATTGCTTAAGTTACTAGTAGCTATATTACTTACTTCAGCTGCTTATATTAATATAGCTGGCATAGTAGCCGCTATACGCTCGCCAGTGGAGGGTGTATTATCAGAAGGTATGTTTTCAGGAGCTATATTTTCAGAGGCTAAATTTTCAGAGGCTATAACTTAGGGTGTTATTATTCTTAATATAGTTGCTAAGCGGTTGGCGGGCGTTTGTTATGATAGAGCTATTACTGAAACTCCAGTCTTGCTTCCTCAGAGAGGTAGAAGTTGAAAAATTGTAAGAGTGTAGCTAAAAGCCTAGGCAAGGGAAGGGTAAATAGTAAAAAGTAGGTCTCTATAGATTGTAAGATTTCAACTTAGTAGGCTAACTAGTAGTAGCTATAAGAGGCTTTTATCCTATAGTGGCCTTAGGCCCTATTGGTCACGTGATCCTAGCTATCCTAGTTCTCTATACAGGCTATAGAAGACTATATCTTTACAAAGTTATATTTTTATATAGATACTCTTATAACTTTAGTTTATCTTTATTTAATATTACTATTAATACTTTATTTCCTAAATATTTATTTAGTAGCTAGTTATTATATAGTTTCTAGGTTTCTATTTCTTTAGTATATAGTTAATAATATAACTTAACTATTATTAATCTGAAGGTATTAGATTTACTATTTATCTCTATAATATATATCTTACTATTAATAAAAATAAACCTAAAGGATTCTATCTAGCTTTAGTATTTATAATAAATATATATTTCTAATTAGAGAGGTAAATAGTAGACTGAAGTAATAAAAAGATTATTATATATAGTTAGGATATTAGAAACTTACTATTAAGTATAGATTTTATATACTTCTTCTATTATCTTCTAGATAGTAACTACTTATTTTATAATATCTAGAGATAATAATAATGTTAAGTTAAAATATAGATATACTCTAAGATTTAGTTAGGTTAATATAAAACTATTTAAGCTACTAATATTATTAATTACCTTAACTATATTTTATAGTATCTTCTCTCTATTAATCTCTAGTATCTTATTTCAGATAATTTTATATATCCTCTATAGGGGAATATAATAATATTTTACCTTACCAATATTATTATAGACTTTAATTAGTATAATTTTAACCTTACTATTTATACTATTAGCTCTCTTCTTAAAACTTTCAGCTATAAAACTATATTCTATATTAGTAATAATTCTATCTAGAGGTTCCTAATATATATTAATTTAATACACTTTCAGAGTATACTATATATTCTCTATAGAAATATTTTTATAAACCTTAGAACTGTAGATAGTATAGAGACATTGACTATATATAGTATAAACTTATTACTATTAAAGTATATAATATTAATAATAATTTCTATATTAAATTTATAGTTATTCTTAAGGCTAAATCTAAACTAATATAATATTTTACTATTTATCCCGTATTAGTAGTAATTCTTAGTAATTACTCTATTTTATTAGTTATTATAGTTTTACCTACTCTCTTAAGTATATTATTTAACTTATAGATACTAAGGTAGTTAAACGTCTTATAAAATTATTATATTTCTATTTTTATAAGGAAATTAATAATCTTATTATAGGAATCTTTCTTTATTAAGAACTATAAATATTTATTATATTTCTCTATAAGTAGTAATACTTCCTCCTACTTAATCCTATGATTAACATTATTAAGGTATATTTAGAGGTAATGTATATTTAGAAGAGTTAATAGAAATAGTGTAGCTATAAATATAGTAATAAAGTTAATATCTCTAAAAAATATAAATACTCTAGCGACACTAAGATTTATAAAGTTTTATTTATCTATAAATTTAGTATTTATCTTTAAAACTATCTTATTTAGTAAGATATTAGGGAGGATTATCTAAAAGACTTTAAGTTGTTATATACCTCTAGTAGAAAGCCTACCTACTTGAGTATCTAGAAGAATATATTTATATTAGTTTACAACTGGTAAATATAGTAATCGATCAATTATCTATAACTAGGTTATAACTAGTGCTTCTATTTCGTTATATCTAAATCTATCTTATAGTATATATATATATATACTATATACCGTTAGAATTAATCTATAAGATTATTCCTCTTATCTAATTAGTCTAATTAAGTGGTGTAACTAGTAAGTTACTTACTATTATAGTTTTTACTATATTAGTGCCTAGTTAATCTAATACTAGCAGTACTCTCCTTTGTAGTAAAAACGCAAAACAGCGTAAAACGCAAAAATAGCATAAAACGCAAAAATAGCATAAAACGCAAAAACAGCATAAAACGTAAAAATAGCGTAAAACGCAAAAATAGCGTAAAACGCAAAAATAGCATAAAATTTAAAGATAGTATAAAATACAAAAATAGCGTAAAACGTAAAAACTAATATAAAACGTAAAAGCTAACGTAAAACGCAAAACACCTAGCTACTAGTTATATATATATTTTTGAATATACCAAAAACTACGTAAATACTATAAGCAGCATTTACGTATAAAAATATACTTTTAAATTATCATTACTTAGATATCTTAAGGCCCTCCAGTGGTAATACCCTCTCTCTACCCTCTTTACCTTTATATTGTTCTTTTATTACTCTCTATAGCCTTTATAACCTATTCTTTCATTCTTATAATTACTTTATTTATAGTAATAAATACTTTAAATACTTAGTTATTAGATACTTTAGTTATACCGTCCGTAAGGTTATCTTTACTATTAATTCACTAAATCTTAAAGATCTTCCTTCTCTTATATAATTATTCTAGTATTATAATATTAATTATAAATTACTTCTCTTTTATTATACTAAGTTTAATAAGATATTTATAGAGAAAGTAGAAGTTAGTATAAACTACTATTAACATTATTAGTATTTTAATATATTTAGTTACTTACTTAAAGATAGTTAATATTATTTTTTTATATTAACTTCCGCAGTTATACTATAAACCTTAAATACTGAAATACTATCTATAACATTCTTTAATGTAGTAGAGAAGAAGTGGATAATATTATCTTTAAGTTTAAAAATATTATTATTCTTACTAATATCTTCTATCTTTAGAATAATAATAAATTTAAGCTGGAATATTATATTACTATTATTAGTAAAGAACTTATTAATAAATATATATAACCTTATTATCTTAATATTAGTGGGAGTAAATATTAGGTTTTCTTTAAGATTATCTATTTATTATATTAGGTATTTATTAAGTTTCTTAATATCCTCTGGTATTAGATCCTAATATTAGGCTATAATAAAGAAGTTAAAATATACCTCCAGTTAATATATAGAGACTATATATACTCCTTATATCTATCATTTAATATATATTATCTTTATAGCTTTAAATATAGAGTTAATAAGTTTGATTTTCCTATTTTATTCTTTTTAAGTAAGAATAATATTTTTATTATTCTTTAAGGTAATTTTACCTCTATTGAATATAAGGAGTTTATATTATATAAATATTAACTTTAATTTAGCTGTAAATTCCACTTACTGAAGCTTCTCCTCTTCTTTATTATCACACTTAAGTAAGTAGAGTCTGAGGATATTATTTATTTATATATCTATAATACTAAAATATAAATTATTAACCCTAGAGATTATAAGATATAGGTTAAATAATAAAGTTTCTATTTATAGTTAGTCTTTATAGTAGCTAGAGTATATTATATACTAATAGGTGCCTAACTTTATAAGGCTATATAATAGTTAAACTATAATAATAATAATATTTTCTAAGTATAAGCTATATAAACCTATAGGTAACTTTACTAATATAAAGTAATTTAGTATTATCTCTATTTATATATATACTTATATAATATCTTAAAGGTAGATTTCTATATAAATTATCTCTTTAAATATTACTAATAGTATTAATATAAGATAGTAACTAATTTATTAGATTATTAGTAATTACGTAAGGATATTAATTTTCCCATGATTATTAAAACTTTTAATAACTAACTATAACTTCTTATATAGTATATTATCTATACTTTTAACCTTATTAATAAAATAGAGGCTAAAGATTTATATACTATTATATTTTTAGATATTAAAATACTTAAAATAGAGTATACTTTTTACTAATAAGGCTTTTCACTCTATAGTATATAATTTCTGAAATAACTTCCCTAGTATTTAAATAAGATTATATTAATAAAACTTAGTAGCTTTAGTAAGTATTTTTATCTCTTTTATTATTAGATAGATATTATAGTAAATAATATCTATAAAGTTAGCCTCTATAATAAAAGGTGTATTTTTATATAGTTACCCTTACTACCTTAGTCTATCTTTATTTAATACTGCTATTAATATTCCTTCTTTTAGATATTTATCTAGTAGTTAGTTATTATATAATTTCTGGTTTTCTATCTCTTTAGTATATAGTTAATAGTATAGCTTAACTATTATTAATTTAAAATTATTAAGTTTACTATTTATCTTTATAATATATATTTTACTATTAATAGAGATAAGCTTAAAGGATTCTATTTAACCTAAGTATTTATATTAAATATATATTTCTAATTAGAGAGGTAAGTAGTAAACTAAAATAGTAGAAAAACTATTATATATACTTAGGATATTAGAAACTTACTATTAAGTATAAATCTTATATACTTTTTTTATTACCTACTGGATAGTAACTACTTCTTTTATAATATCTGGGGATAATAGTAATATTAGGTTAAGGTATAAATATACTCTAAAAACCAGTAGAGTTAGTATAGGATTATTTAGACTACTAATATTATTAATTATCTTAACTATATTTTATAATACTTCCTGTTAGTTTACAACTAGTAAATATAGTAATCGATCGATTATTCATAACTGGGTTATAACTAGTACTTCTATTTCATTATATCTAAGTCTAAGTCACGGCGTATATATACGCACTATACGCTATTAGGATCAATCCGTAGGATGATCCCTCTTATCTAATTAGTCTAAAGAGTGGAGCACCTAGTGTATCACCCACTATTATAGCTTTTACTATATTAATACCTATTTAACCTGATACTAGCAATACTCTCTTTTGTGGCAAAAGCGTAAAATAACGTTAAACGTAAAAACATCATAAAACGCAAAAATAGCATAAAACTTAAAAATAGTATAAAATGCAAAAATAGCGTAAAATACAAAAAACAGCATAAAACGTAAAAATAGTGTAAAATATAAGACAATAGCGTAAAAATGTAAAAATAGCGTAAAATATAAAAACCTAGCTACCAGTTATATCTATTTTTTTGGATATACTAAAAACTAATTAAATACTGTAAATAGTATTTACTTATAAAAGTATGCTTTTTAATTATTACTACTTAGATACCTTAAGGGCCTCCTGTAGTAATACTCTCTATTTACCCTCTTTATCTTTATATTCTTTTCTTATTACTCTCTGTGGTCCTTATAATCTATCCTTCTATCCTTATAATTACTTTATTTATAGTGATAAATACTTTAAAAGTTTAGTTATTAGATACTTTAGTTATACTATCAGTAAGATTATCTTTACTATTAATCTATTAGGTCTTAAAGATCTCTCTTTTCTTATATAATTATTATAATATTGTAATATTAATTATAAGATACTTCTTTTTAGTAATACTTAACTTAATAAGGTATTTATAGAATAAATAGAAGTTAATATATATTACTATTAGTATTATTAGTATCTTAAGGTATTTAGTTATTTACCTGAGAGTAGTAGATATTATATATTCTATATTAACTTCTGCAGTTATATTATAGACTCTAGATACTAATATATTATATATAACTTTTTTTAACTTAGTAGAGGAGAAATAGATAATATTACCTTTAAGCTTAAGGATATTATTATCTTTACTAATATCTTCTATCTCTAGAATAATAATAAATTTAAGTTAGAATATTATATTACTATTATTAGTGAAATATCTATTAATAAATATATATAGCTTTATTATCTTAACATTAATAAAGATAAATATTAAGCTTCTTTCAGAATTATCTATTTACTATACTAAATATTTATTAAATCTTTTAATATCTTTTAATATTAGATTTTAGTATTAAGCTATAATAGAGAAGTTAAAGTATACCTCCAGTTAGTATATGGAGACTATATATACTCCTTATATTTATTATTTAATATATATTATCTTTATAATTTTAGATATTAAGTTAATAAGTTTAATCTTCTTACCTCATTCCTTTTAGGTGAGAGTAATATTACTATTATCTTTTTAGATAATTATATCTCTATTAAATATAAGAGGTTTATATTATATAAGTATTAACTTTAGTTTAGCTGTAAGTTCTATATACTGAAGTTTCTCCTTTTCTTTATTATTAAACTTAAGTAAGTAGAGTCTGAAGATATTATCTACTTATGTATCTATAATACTAAAATATAGATTATTAGGCCTAGAGATTATAAGATATAAGTTATATTATTAAGTCTCTATTTATAGTTTACTTTTATAGTAACTAGAGTATATTATATACTAATAGATACCTAACTTTATAAAACTATATAATAGTTAAACTATAATAATAATAATACTCTCTAGATATAAACTATATAGACTTACTAGTAGTTTTATTAGTATAAAGTAATTTAGTATTATTTCTACTTATATATATATTTAGATAATATCTTAAAAGTAGATTTCTATAGAAGTTACCTCTTTAAATATTACTAATAATATTAATATTAAGTAATAGCTAATTTATTAGATTATTAGTAACTATATAAGAATATTAGTTTTCCCCTAATTATTAAATTCCTTAATAACTAATTATAATTTCTTATATAATATAGTATCTATACTTTTAATTTTATTAATAAAATAGAGACTGAAGATCTTAATATTACTATATCTCCGGATATTAAAATACTTAAGGTAGAGTATACTTTTTACTAATAGAGTTTCTCACTCTATAGTATATAATTTCTGAAATAGCTTCTCTAGTATCTAAATAAAGCTATATTAGTAAAGCTTAATAGCTTTAGTGAGTATTTCTATCTCTTTTATTATTAGATAGATATTATAGTAGATATTATCTATAAATTTAGCTTCTATAATAAAGATTATATTTTTATATAGTTATCCTTACTACTTTAGTCTATCTTTATTTAATATTTCTATTAATATACTTTCCTTTAAATATTTATCTAGTAGTTGGTTATTATATAGATCTAGAGTTTCTATCTCTTTAGTATATAGTTAGTAGTATAGCTTAACTATTATTAATCTAAAGATATTAAGTTTACTATCTATCTCTATAATATATACCTTACTATTAATAGAGATAAGCCTAAAGGATCCTATCTAACTTTAATATTCACAGTAAATATATATCTTCAATTAAAGGGATAAGTAGTAGATTAAAGTAGTAGAGAGATTATTATATATATTTAGAATATTAGAGACTTATTATTAAGTATATATTTTATATACCTCTTCTATTACCTTCTCGATAGTAACCACTTACCTTATAATATCTAGAGATAATAGTAATATTAGGTTAGAATATAGGTATATCCTAAAAACTAGTAGAGTTAGTATAAAGCTATTTAGGCCACTAGTATTATTAATTACCTTAATTATATTTTATAACACCTCCTCTCTATTAATCTCTAGTACTTTATCTTAGATAATCTTATATACCCCCTATAGAAAGCTATAGTAATATTCTACCTTACTAATACTATTATAAACTTTAACTAGCATAATTTTAACCTTACTATCTATACTATTAACTTTCTTCTTAAAGCTTTCAGCTGTAAAGTTATACTCTATATTAGTAATAATTCTATCTAAAGATTCCTAATATATATTAATCTAATATACTTTCAGAGTATATTATTTATCCTCTATAGAGATACTTTTTATAAACCTTATAGCTATAAATACTATAGAGATATTAACTATATATGGTATAAGCTTATTACTATGAAGATATATAATATTAATAATAATCTTTATATTAAACTTATAGTTATCTTTAAGGCTAAACTTAAACTAATATAATATTTTGCTATTTATTTAGTATTAGTAGTAGTTCTTAGTAATTACCTTAATCTTATTAGTTATTATAATCTCGCCTACTCTCTTAAATATATTATTTAACTTACAGATACTTAGGTAGCTAAATTTCTCATAAAGTTACTATATCTCTATCTCTATAAGGAAATTAATAATTATATTATAAAGATCCTCCTAAATTAAGAACTATAGATACCTATTATATCTCTCTATAGATTATAATACTCCCTCCTACTTAATCTTATTATTAAGATTATTAAAATATATTAGAGGTAGTTTATATTAGGAAAACTTAGTAGAAATAGTATAACTATAAGTATAATATTAAAATTAATATCTCTAAAGAATATAAGTATCCCAATAATACTGAGACTTATAAAGTCTTATCTATCTCTAAATTTAATATTTATTTTTAAAACTATCTTATCTAGTAAGATATTAGGGAGGATTCTCTAGAGAACTCTAAATTATTATATACCTCCTATAAAAAACCTACCTACTTTAGTATCTAAGAGGATATTTTTAAAAATAACTTCTGAATATTATAAAGTTAAGAAAATCTCTAATTTATTAGCAGTTCTTAAATAGCAGATAATATAGTTTTAAAAAATCTCTATAAGTTATATATAGTTAATAATTTCTTTCTAGCTATCTATTATAGTAAAGTAGATAACTATAAAGTTATCCTCTAATATCTTATCTATATTATCTCTCACTTCCTCTATTATCCCCTCTGGGAGGTTAATATTATTAAGGTATATTATAATTTCCTCTACTAATATAGTATTAATAATAAATACTTTCTTAAATTATAGAGTAGTAGCTTTATATTCCTCTGGAGTATACTTTATTAATTAATATTTATCTGCTAGTTTTAAGTATACTTAATATTTACTTTATATATCTCTACTTTATATTTCCTTATAGAGTTATCCTAAAGTAGTATTATTATCTTATATATATTACAGATAAAGTAATTAAAGATAGTTAAAATATTAGTTCCACCTTTAGCTATTATATATATAGTCTATAAGAAACTAATTATAATCTATAATATAGTTAGTTTTTTATTTCAACTATCTCTTTTAACTTTTATATATTTCTATTATCTATTTCTATAGCCTATTAATAGTTAGTTTAGCTTTATGTGATGAAACGTGTGGCCACGTAGGCTACGTAACTAGGCTACGGGCCACGGCCTAAAGACCACGTTTCAAGGGTTTAAATACCCCGCATATCCCGCATTTCAGCCATAAGAATATAAACTATTTTTGCTTCCTTATAAACCCTCTGTATGGTGTAAAAAGGCTCCTACTAGGAGCTTCCGCTATATTCTTACAGTTATAAGCCCAGTTTAGCCTGGTTTATAGTGTTTTCAGACGCTTTTAATAACCTCTACTCTCTTTTATCGTCAATTTGCATGCAGCCTATACTTGTGAGAATCTCTATTTGACCCTTCTTTTCGATATATACGCAGTGCTACCTATCTCGAGGCGCCCCTATATTACCTTTCGATATTACAGTCGACCTTTCGACGTTACAGTTGACCTCTTGAGGGTGCCTTTTAGGTATCCTTACTATACTATTTTTAACTAGTAACCTCTCCCTCTTTTAACTTCGCTCCGCTTTTTACCTCTCTGCCTCTATTATACTTAGATTAGCTGCCTACGAAAAGGTATTCTTTTAGTAATATTAATAGATTTAGCCTATAGTAGTTATATCTGATAAATTTCTTTTTTCAGATATACCTTATATCTTAAGTATTTAATATATCTAGAGGGGTGGAGGAAGCTAAAGAGTCTAGATAAGGAGTTTTAGTAAAGCTAGATTATAGAGTGAAGTTAATATTTAAAATAACGTTATTTAGATTATATACTTAAGGCAGTTAAAATACTGACCTTAAAAGTAGCTATCCTAATAGCCTAGAAAGAGTTTAAGGGTTCTTTTTTTTATAATAATTTTAATAAGTAGTTAATATTTAAGTATACTTTCTAGATTATTATAAGAATAAGTTTTATATATAAAATATTATGAATATCTAGTAGGATTTTAGTCCTATTAGGATTAAATACCTAGAATAATATTCTTATTACTACTAGTAGGATAGAATATATAGAACGTAAGGATTATAATAAGTAGGAGCTACTCTAAAGAGGGTATCTCTAGCGATCTTATTCAGCTTAGAAAGCTATATTTTATATAGTATGCTCTTAAGCCTAATACTTTCAAGCCTACACTTCAATCTCAAGCAGCTATATATCTCTAAATAATAAATAAGAAGGCGGTGGCACTAAGAGCGCTAGAGATACTTAAGGGCTATATCTAGAGTCTCTCTATTTTTTGGAGCGTTCGAAAGGGCTGGGGGAGGCTGTTTTCAGATAGGGAGGCTGTTTAGAATTATTACTTTTATATGAACGCTGGAGGGCTTGAAGGCCTTATTGCTCTCGTTTTAGCTTGAGGCCTTCCTTGCCTATAGCTTGACGCCCTGTTACCTTTGCTCTAAAAACAGTTATTTGAACGCTTTTATATTTAGATAAACCACTGGGAATGCCTTTATTCAGACGTAAGGTAACCCTTACGCCTGGGGAGGTATGTAATGAAACGTATAGCTATATAGGCTATGTAACTAGGCCACAGGCTATAGCCTAAAGACCATATTTCAAGGGTTTAAATACCCTGCATATCCCGCATTTCAGCTATAAGAATATAAGCTATTTTTGCTTCCTCACAAACCCTCTATATGGTGCAAAAAGGTCCCTACCAGGGGCCTCCGCTGTGTTCTCACACTTTATTAATAATATTATAAAGTATATTAATTATATTATATATCTAATATATAGTTATATATATCTCCTTATTAATTCTCTTCTATAGATCTTATAGATTCAGATAGATATATTAAAGGAAGTTAATCTATATTATTATTTTCCTAAATATCTTAACTATATTAATATATCTATAATCTTCAGTAAAAATCTTAAGACTTATATTCTTCTATTCTCTATAATAGTTAAAGTAAACTATAAGTATTTTAAATTTATCCCTAATTATTATAGCTATTTAAGTAATTAAGAAGTCATTTTAGATTAGTAAAATTAATATTTTATAGTATAAATATATTTATTTTATTAGTATATTATTAAATATTCCTCCTATTATATTCTAGTTAATATTATAGCTAATATATTTAGTAATAAATATCTATATTTTATCCTTAAAAATATTATACTCCTCTCTAGTATATTTATTATTTATTCTATATATTTTACTGAATAATAATTTAATTTTCTTATGAGGTTAGTTAAATAGGATATAGTATTTTAGTATTAACTAATATTTTCCTCTGAGGTAAATATAGAGTCTTAGGAGTCTAGTTAACTTTAGATATTTCTCTTCTTTATGAATTATTATCTTCTTAGTTCTTAGTAAGTTAATATCTATTTAAATATCTAGCTCTATTAGTTGTAGGTTTAGTATTAATATTATTTTTATTATTAATATTAATAGTATTAATTATAAAGAGAGTAACTCTATTATCAAGCTTTTTAATATAGATAGTTATTAATTAATAAAAATTAATCCTCCTACTTCTAGGAAATTATTAATAAAACTAGAATTTTTTATAATCTCTTATCTAAGAATAAAGTATCCTTATTAGTTAGTTTTAATACTCTCTACTATCTATCTTATTAGTATTTCTTCCTTAAAGATCTTAATTAGCGTTTCTCTTAATATGTTTTTATCTATAGAGAAATATATATATCTCTCTATAAAGTAGTTCTTAAAAACTTATATTAATATTCTTTCTATATTATCAAAATATTCTAGGATTTATTCCTTAAAGTTAATATAGTAAGCTTCCTATATTTTATTAAAATAGATATTTTACTTTTTCTATAGGTAAATATAGTAGTAAATAAAGATATTATTAAAAATACTACTACTAATACTTATCTAAAGTTTAATATTCTTACTTTATTATTAAGATATAATTTTGTAATATATCCTTACTAGTATCTTTACTTCTATATATTAGAATATCTTCTTATATTTATTAATTTCAGTTATAGGAATACTATTATAAATTATATGTTTGTGAAAGTTATTGATAGGGTCTGGGGAGGAAGATATATTATTAATATTAATATTCCTCCTCTTTATACTAGTTATAGTATTTATCAGTTTAACTTATAGTTATCTTATTATTACTAATATTTTATTAAATACTTATTAGATATTTATAAGTAGGAATAAGGGATAATAGTTTCTTAATACCTTCTATTTCAGTATTAGTTATGATATCTTCAATAATTTATTATTTTTAGGGAATTCTAATTAGGATACTTCCCTACTGTAATTATATATAGAATATATAGAAAAAGAAAGTTACAAGGTGATACTATTATTTAGTTTTAAATCTGGGATATTTATATATTAGTTTATATTATTAATTATATTTTTATAATTATTCCTAAGGTTTCCTTATAATATAAAATAAAAGCCTCTTTTTCTATTATTGTACTTATTATATCCAAGTTCTAACTATTAGGTAAGCTGTATTATAGATATAAATATATTAACTAAGATATTTTATTTCTTTTATATATTATTAGAAAAAAGGGGGGATTTTAGTATATTATTTTTAGTTACTAATATATTATTTCTACTATTATTAAGATATTTTCTTATCTCTTAATAGTTAAATATATATAAGATATTAGAGAGTAGTAGTGAGGAATAGTAGTTTCATTATAGGTTTCTTCCTTGTGGATATATTAATCTTATTACTTTATCTTAGCATTTACTATTTTAATTTAGTGTTAATCCCATTTATCTTTTATTATATAGTGGATATAATATAATATTAAGTAAATAGATTATTATAAGTTTATCTTTACTTCTGTTTCTATTATAAGTTTATTATTAATATTCTTAGGGTAGTATATAGTTATAATAGCTTTAAGTTACCTGTTTTTACTTAGAAGCTATTTATAGGATCCCTTAGGAGATATTATAATCTTATCTCTTTAAGTATTCCTTACTGATCTGTAGTTAAGTAGTAGTAATAAGTATTAGTAGTAGTTAAACTACTAATTAGTATTAGTTTATAACTAGTAAATATAGTAATGAATTAATTATTTATAACTAGATTATAACTGATACTTCTATTTTATTATATCTAAGTTTAAGTTATAGTATATTTATACGCACTATATACTATTAGGACTTTCTGTAGGATAATCCCTCTTATCTAATTAGTCTAAAGAGTGGGGTACCTAGTGTGTTACCCACTATTATAACTTTTACCACATTAGTGCCTATTTAACCTGACACTTTCTTTCTATTAATCTCTAGTACTTTATCTTAAATAATCTTATATACCCTCTATAAGAAGATATAGTAATATTCTACCTTACTAATACTATTATAAATTTTAACTAATATAATTTTTACCTTACTATTTATACTATTAGCTTCCTTCTTAAAACTTTTAGCTATAAAGTTATTTCTTATATGAGTAATAATTCTATCTGGAGGTTTCTAGTATATATTAATTTAATATACTTTTAGAGTTTACTATATATTTTCTATAAAGATATTTTTTATAAATCTTATAGCTATAAATACTATAGAGATATTAATTTTATATAGTATAGGTGTATTACTATTCAGGTATATAATATTAATAATAATCTCTATATTAAACTTATAGTTATTCTTAAGGCTAAACTTAAACTAATATAGTATTTTGCTGTTTATTTAGTATTAATAGTAGTTTTTAGTAATTATCTTAATCTTATTAATAGTAATAGTTTTACCTACTTTCCTAAATATATTATTTAACTTATAAATACTAAAGTAGCTAAATTATCTATAAAGCTACTATATTTATATTTCTATAAGGAAGTTAATAGTCTTATTATAGGAATTCTCCTATATTAAGAATTATGAATACCTATTATATCTCTCTATAGGTAGTAATACTTCCTTCTACTTAATTTGATTATTAGGGTTATTAAAATATATTAAGAGGTAATTTATATTAGGAAAGCTTAATAGAAATAGTATAACTATAAATATAATATTAAAGTTAATATCTCTCAAGAATATAAATACCTTAGTAACACTAAAACTTATAAAGTCTTATCTATCTTTAAATTTAATATCTATTTTTAAAGCTATTTTATTTAGTAAGATATTAGAGAGGATTCTCTAGAGGGCTTTAAGTTATTATATACCTTCAGTAGAAAGCCTACCTACTTTAGTATCTAGAAGAATACTTTTAAAAATAACTTCTAAATACTATAAGGTTAGAAAGATCTCTAATTTACTAGTAGTTATTAAGTAGTAAAAAGTATAATTTTGAGGGATCTCTATAAGTTATATTAGGTTAATAATCTCCTTCTAGCTGTCTATTATAGTAAAGTGGATAGCTATAAAATTATCCTCTAATATTTTATTTATATTATCTCTTACTTTCTCTATCATTTCCTCTGTAAGGTTAATATTATTTAGGTATATTATAATTTCCTCTACGAATATAATATTAATAATAAATACCTTCTTGAATTATAGAGTGGCAGTCTTCTATTTCTCTGGAGTATACTTTATCAATATCGGTTACGCTATACTGTAGGGTATACAGTAACTATACGCGATACTATATACGTAGCAATATACCCTCCAGAGCCTACTGGCTATAGGTACCTGGCATCCGGCGCCAGCTGTAGCTAAATAGTGTGGTAATTAGTAAGTAATTACTATACTATAGATCTAGAGCCTTACGTAGCGTTATACGTTATATAATATAGTAATAATAACCACTAATAACCAGAACACTAGTTTACACCTATATAATAAGATTATATATAGTATATAATTACCCTAATAATTAAACTAATACTAATTAATAGTTAAACTAACTATTATACTATTATACTGCAGATTAGTAAAGCTTATTATACTAGAAGAAGTAATTACGAAACTTTATACCTAAGGTTTATATAAGGTAGAAGATTATAAGATTTATTACTTAGATACTTTAGACTCTCTTCACTCTAGGATCTTACTAGAAGCCTCCAAACTATATACTAACTTTATTAAGGAGATTACTATAAAGAAAGTATCTTTAGGTAGTAATTATAATTACCTTAGTAAGCCTCCCCTTTATAGTAGTTAAGTTAAAATACTCTATATAATAGATAAGAAGTTAATTATTATTATATTCTTATTATTACTATTTAGAGTATATTCAGTAAATATAATAAACTCCTTAAGTTCTTACTAGACCTTTTAATATTGGAAATTTACAGTATCTCTAGTTTTAACCTCTCGAGAGATTTATATAACCTCTTAAACACTCTTCCCCTATCTCTCTCTATATAAATCCAGTAAAAATTAATAATCTCCCCTTACTTTATATCTTTCTTACTTTTATAATAATATCTAAATTAACCTCTATAAGTAAAATACCTACTATAGATATTCTTACCCTTATAATAGTTTTACTAATAGGTATTTTCATTTCTATAAAACTCTATCTATATCTTAACCTATTCCTCTTTAGCTAAATTCTTAATATTAACTATAATAATATTAAGAAAGGGGACCTTATAATGATCTCTACTTTTTTAACTTATTAGATAGCTCTCTATACTTATATAGAACTTTATAGCTTAAAACTTCTTTAAATATTTAAAGGTAACTTTAAAGAATAGCTTCTTATAATATAGTAATTAGCTAATATTAATAAAGTCCGCTATTTTAGAAACTACTTTATAGCCTATAGTGTTGAAATTAATCCAAATAGTAACTAGATTTATATTATTATAAACTAACTTACCTAATAGAATAAGTTTATATTATAGATTCTTAAGGAGGTTACTAATATCTTAAAATAGTATACTATTTTTAAGATTAACTTTAAGAAGTATCCTAAGTGAATTAATAACCTTATAATAGTTAAATTAGACTTTCTATTACCTCTCTATAATATCTAACTAAAAATCAAAAATACTATACTAGTAATACTCTTACTATAAGTAGTTGAAAAGAGATACCTACTACTAAACTAACTAGCTTATATAAATATAGCCTCAGGCGAGAAATCTCTATTATAACTAATAGTCTTACTAATTTTCTATTTAACTATCTTAAAGCCTCTCTAATATTAAGAGGACTACTAAGACTCTAGCTGAAACTAACCTGAATAGTAAGAATACCCCTTATATATTATTATTACTACCCCTTTTAATAATATATTCACTAAATATACTACAGACTTTACGAAGTTATATAATAAGAGTATAAAATATAATAGAAGTCTCTATAATACTCTTGAGTTAAAAATCTACATATTCTATAACTACTATTTAAAACTTAGTATCTTATAGTATATATAGATAGGGCTCTTTTTAATTCTATTTAAAAATAATATTCTTAAGTTTTATTTTAACTACTTAAGTAACTTAATTATTAGCTTTACATCTAACTAAATAGTTTAATATATTAAGAACCACTTTAAGAATAATAAGAATTAATTGCTCTACCTCTCTAACTAGTAAAATACTACTTTTTAAAGTATTATTACTAAGAATCCTAATAAAAGTAAAAAAGAAGCTTTCAAGCTTCTAATCTTAAAGTTTATATATATCTAAAAAGCTTTTTCTACTAAAATCTAAATAGATAATATCCTCTACCTCTAACTTATAAGTATATACTGCAGTATATTAGAATACTAGTTAGCTTTCTTTAGCCTTACAGTAATTATCTAGAGCTTCTATAACTAGTTATAATCTTCTATAAGTAATATCTTATTAATCTAAAAGATATAATATTTATAAAATAATAGAGATAACTACTAGAGAGTAGCTAGAAACTAATTTTAGACTGACTATATATATAACTTACCTTAAGGTAACCCTTAAGATTATAACTATACCTCTATATATATATAGTTTTATATTTTAAGTAGTTATTACTTACCTCTAATATCTATATATAGCTATACTAACTAAAAATACTATATATATAATAAATCCAGTTATTAGTCTATAAAGTATACTCTTAAGGAGAGGTATACTTTATATAATAAATATAAGTTAACTACTAACCTTAAGGTATACTTTATAGTAGTATACTAAACCTTCCTTATAAACTATAAAAGTATTAATAGTCTTAATAATAATAGTTTTAAGGCTCTACTGGAGATTAATACTAATAGAGATATAATTATGTAATACTAAATAGATATTAACCTTAAGGAAAGCTACTCTATAGAATCTACCCTAGAGATATTTTTTATATTATTTTATAGTAAGAAACTTTTTATCCTTAATAGAGGTAAAATTACCAGAATCCTCTAAAATTAAGTAATAATCTATACTCTTACTAAAAATATTACTATTAGTAGCAAACTTATAGATAATATTACTACCTCTATATATATCTTTATACTTAAAACCTACTATTTAAATACTATATTTTAAAGTATTCTACCTAATTTAGATACTATTAGCTTCTTACCTGCTAGATACTTCTAGTTTACTATATTAAAGTAGTTAGTTATTCCTTTTATTACTCTTATACCTCTATAAGGTAAACTAGTTATAATATACTTTAGAGAAACTACCTTTATTATAATATTTAGAATAATAGATATATTTATACTACTTAGTATTATTATATTTTATATAGTCCCTTATAATATATTCTTTCTCTTCTACCTTATAGATATAGATTACTTTAGTATTATATTTAATAATATCTATAATAAGCTCCACTAAGGTAAAAAGATTATACCTATTATTTAAAAATAGAAGTATTTATAAATACTCCTTAATAAAGAGAGAATAAATACCTTTATATATCTTATAGAGATAGAGATATAGAGACTTTACTACTACTTTAGATACCCAGCTGTAGTATACCTTTATAATATCCTCACTAAGGTGGAATATTTAGTTAAATAGTATACTCTTAAAGCTCTCGAGAGGTACTATTATTACTACTAAAGATATAATATAACTTCCTTATAATTTCATTATACTATTTAAAGTAATATTAACTTTAACTTTAAGATTATTATTAGTATTAATTATATTAATAACTATAATATATTCTATATTATTAATATTACTATAGTATTTAATATCACTTAATCTTTACCTAACCTATTAGTAAAAGTAATATAGGAGGCTCTTAAAGTATATTAGATTAATATATACTAAGGTCTTCCTAATTTTATTACTACTAACGTAAATATAACTTTTTAATCTAAAAACTTCAGATTAGAGGTAAAAACTATAAGATCAATAGTTTATATTATACTTATTAAGGTATATAATAGTGTTAGTAAAGTTAAGTATTATTATATACTCTTCTGCTATATATATATAAGATTTACTATATAGAGTTTCCTACTGCTACTTAAGAGGTATACTTTTAAGTAGTATATGAAGTAATTAATAATATTACTAATCTAAATAGTCTTATACTTATGCTATTTATCTTTAGAGTATATTTATATTTTACGGAAGATTCAGCTTCCTCTCTAGATATTATTACCTAAGCTTAAGCTATATATAAGGCTATAGAGGAAGTTTACTGTAAGTATACTAAATATACTATTAATATTATTTTAGTAATATATAATAGCTCTAATACCTCTTATATAATAATATTTCCACTCCAGACGTTTATATATATATAGTAAGAGAAAAAAGACTAGTAAAAACTATATCCTCTTATTACTACTTACAGTTAAACTTATATTCTTAAGTTACTATATAGCTCTCAAGAGTTGTAACTAATAGTTATAAAATAGTATTTTAAAGGTAATAAATAAGAAATTAATAATAGTATAACTAAGGTTATAATTTTATAAATATTAGTATTTATAACTTTATATACTAACTCTCAGCTAGACTAAAGATCTCTAAGTAACCTAATAATAACGAGAAATTTATAATTCTATATAGCTACTCTAATTTTATCTGTAGCTATCCCTAAGACTCTAAATATATAGCTAATACCTTATATTACCTCTATCTTAAGAGATGATAATATCCTCCCTCTTTAAGTAATTAGTAATTTACTATTTTAACCTTAAATATCTAAAACTAAGCTAATACCTCTAAATTATATAACCTATAGGTATATAGTTAGTTTACTACCTATAGAGTTTAACTAAGAAGCTTATTTTATAGTATACTTTATAGTTAAGAAGTAATTGGATTTAGTATTCTCACTTACTTTCTATATAAAGAATGTAATTATAATATCTAGCTTACTATTTAAAAAGTTAATTAAAAAGGAGATTAAGAGTATTATTAATAGTAATGTTATAGAGATTATTTAATATAACCTTATCCTCTATAAGGATTATAAGTATTTTAAGTCTTACATTATAAATAAGATTAAGAATAAGGATACTAATATGGTATATAAGAAGTTAAAACTTATAATCTAAAGCTTCAGAGACTATAGTAAATTTAAGATTTTAATATAATTACTAATAATCTAGTAAAGTAGCTAATAGTTAATTTTAGCTATAGTTTTAATCCTCCTTAAGTATAAGGATATAATAATATAATTTTATAATATTATTTAAACTTATATTTAAGCTAAAATAGAGCTTATAAAGTTTATTATAGCTGAATTATCCTTATATTTTAAAGGGTAATATTCTCTAAACTCTATAATAATTATTATTAAGTTACTTTATAGCCTTACAGAGACTAGAACTTACTAGTAGGTAACTTACTCTATATACTATAAGGAGAAGTTATAAATAGAAACCTTAATATATAATCTATATCTCCTTATCTTATATACTTAAAATAATATTTTCAGCCTTATTAATATATAAATTAATAATATCTTCAGTTTCTCTAATATAGTATTCTCTCGCCGAGAGGATAAAAAGCTTGAAAAAGCTTTATTTAAGGTAAAGCCTAAGATTGTACTTTTGGAGACTATATTTCTTACGTTTAATAAAGATATTCTATTACTTTATAGTAATTACTTCTACTTATACTAAAAGTATTAAAAGTAAAAGCTAGTCCTTATTAATATATATACTGCATCTAAAGTACTTAAAAAGATATATATTAAATAATATATATATATAGTATATACCTTACCTCTTTATACTAGCTGGAGACTCTATTTAACCTCTTATATATAGTGTAAGAATAATAATCCTTGAGTGCCGATACTACTATATTTAATAAATAGCTTAAGTAGTGGATACAATATCTTAACTAAAGTTTTAACTTTATATTACTTAACCTCTCTAAGGTGTATTTTTATGTTTTTATTAATAGCCTTTTTACTAATAATACTAACTTCTTATTTTAACTAGAGTTTATAATAATTTTAAGTTAAGAGACTGTAACTAATAATAGTTAGTTTAACCTCTATAGTAACTATTAGGTTAAATAGGTATCGATATAGTAAAAACTATAATAGTGAGTAATATATTAGGTGCCCCACTTTTTAGACTAATTAGATAAGAGAGATTATCCTACAGATTAATCCTAATAGTATATAGTATATATATATATACTATAATATAGATTTAGATATAAAGAAATAGAAGTATTAGTTATAACTTAGTTACAAATAATTAATTAATTACTATATTTACTAGTTGTAAACTAATACTAATTAGTAGTTTAACTACTGTTAGTATTTATTACTACTACTTAACTATAGATTAGTAAGAAATACCTAAAGAGATAAGATTATAATACCTCCTAAGGGACCTTATAGATAGCTTCTAAGTAGAAATAGGTAACTTAAAGTTATTATAATTATATACTATCCTAAGAATATTAATAATAAACTTACAATAGAAATAGAAGTAAAGATAAACTTAGGATAATCTATTTACTTAATATTATATTATATCTATTATATAATAAGACATAACTGAGATTAATGTTAAATTAAAATAGTAAGTATAAAAATAAAGTAATAAGATTAATATAACTAGAAGGAAGAAACTTATAATAAAACTACTATCTATTATTATTACTCTCTAATATCTTATATATATTTAACTATTAAGAGATAAGAGAGTATCTTAATAATAGTAGATATAATATATTAGTTACTAAAGATAATATATTAAAATTCCCCCCTTTTTTCTAATATTATATAGAAGAAGTAAAATACTTTAGTTAGTATATCTACACCTATAATATAATTTACCTAGTAGTTGGGATTTAACTATAATAAGAATAATAATAAAGAAAGAGGTTCTTATTTTATATAGTAAGGAGATCTTAGGAATAATTATAAAAGTATAATTAATAATATAAACTAATATATAAATATCCTGAATTTAAAATTAAGTAAAAATATTAGTTTATAACTTTCTTTGTCTATATATTCTATATATAACTATAATAGAGAAGTATTCTAATTAGGATTCCCTAAAAATAATAAATTGTTAAAAACATTATAATTAATACTAAGATAGAAAGTATTAAGAAACTATGATCCCTTATTCCTACCTATAAGTATCTAATAAATATTTAATAAAATATTAATAATAATAAGATAACTATAAGTTAAACTGATAAATACTATAATTAGTATAAAGAGAGGGAATATTAATATTAATAATATATCTTCCTCTCTAGATCTTATTAATAACTTTCGTGAGGATATAACTTATAATACTATTTCTGTAACTAACATTAATAAGTATAAGAACATATTCTAATATATAGAAGTAAAGATATTAGTAGGGATATATTAAAAAATCATATTTTAATAATAGAGTGAGAATATTAAACTTTAGATTAATATTAATAGTAGTATCCTGAATAATATCTTTATTTACTATTATATTTATCTATAAAAAAGTAAAATATCTATTTTAATAAAGTATAGAAAGTTTATTATATTAACTTTAAGGGATAGACTCTAGAATATTTTAATAATATAGAAAGAATATTAATATAAATTCTTAAGAACTACCTTGTACAGAGAGGTATATATTTCTTTATAGATAAAAATATATTAAGAGAAAAGCTAATTAAGATCCTTAGGGAGGAGATATTAATAGGATAGATAATAGAGAATATTAAAACTAATTAATAAGGATATCTTACTTTTAGATAAAAGATTATAAAAGACTCTAGCTTTATTAATAACTTCCTAGAGGTAGGAGGATTTATTCCTATTAATTAATAATTATTGATATTAAGAAGCTTAATAATAAAATTACTCTCTCTATAATTAATATTATTAATATTAATAATAAGAATGATATTAATATTAAGCTTATAACTAAGAAAGCTAGATATTTAAATAGATATTAACTTATTAAGGACTAAAAGGATAATAATTAATAAGGAAGAGAAATATCTAGAGTTAACTAGATCCTTAAGATTCTATATTTATTTCAAAGTAAAATATTAGTTAATATTAAAATATTATATCCTATTTAACTAATCTTATAAGAAAGTTAAATTATTATTTAGTAAAGTATATAGAATTAATAATAAATATACTAGAGAGAAATATAATATTTTTAAAGAAAAGATATAGATATTTATTACTAAATATATAAGTAATAATATTAGTTAGAATATAGTAGGAGGAGTATTTAATAATATACTTGTAGGATAAGTATATTTATATTATAAAATATTAATTTTACTAATCTAAGATAATTTCTTAATTACTTAAATAGTTATAATAGTTAGAAATAGATTTAAGATACTTACAGTCTATTTTAACTACTATAGGGAATAAAGGAATATAAACTTTAAGATTATTACTAAAAACTATAAATATACTAATATAATTAAGATATTTAGAATAATAATAATATAGATTAACTTCTTTTAATATTTCTATCTAAACCTATAAGATTTACAAAAGAAGATTAATAAGGAGAAATATATAACTATATACTAAATATATAATATAATGAATATACTCTATAATATTATTAATAAAATTAAGCTAACTATTAATAGACTATATAAATAGATAATAGAGATATTTAAAAGTTAAAAGAGATAGTTAAAGTAAAGGACTAATTATATTACAGACTATAATTAGTTTCTTATAGACTGTATATATAATAGCTAAGGATAGAACTAATATTTTAACTATCCTTAACTACTGTTGAAATACTAGGCTATAGGTGTTTACCCTATAGTAGTACTGTACCTACAGGCTGAAT
>MASP02000452.1:0-130893 GCA_001693025.2 Colletotrichum lindemuthianum | reverse complement strand
TAATATATTATATTTTTATTATATTATATTAATATTTATTTATTAAGATAGTATAGAAATATATCCCTATCCTAACTTTAAAAACTAAAAATAAAATAATCTACCTCTAGGTATTATTAAAATAGATTATAACTAAGAGAGCCTATCTAGATTAAAACTAACTAACTACTCCTAGCTATAAAACCTGAGAGAAGTAAAAACAGATAGAAAATATTAAAAAAATATTTTAAAAATACAGAATTATATTTACAGATCTTCAGTCTAAAAGCTAAACTGATCTAACTAGTAGGTCTTGAATTCTGGAGAGAAGAGAAGTTATTTTTTCTTTCTTTTCTATCTGTCTGTTATAAACCTCGCTATTTATACTTATGAGGCTACTTATATTACGTAAATAGGCCTGTTTACAGGTCCAACCCCATTTTAATATCTAGAGAATTATAGATAATCTACTATAGGAAATAGTAGTAGATTCTTATTATAATAATATTATAGTTATATCTAAAAGCTTCTACTAATATATTAAAAACCTTAATAAGATACTTAGTAAGTTTAACTAGAGAAATATTTCCCTAGAACTAGGTAAATCTCTTACTGAATATCTATCTATAATTATATTAGGAATAATAGTTAACTTCTGGGGATTAATAATAACTGAAAGTAAAGTTAAAGTAATAAAGATAATTAAGTTTCCTACTATATTATAAATATTAGAAAGCTTTATCAGATTAGCAGGAAATTTAAGATATTATATTTGAAAACTTGCTATAATAAGTAAGCTATTAGAAGATTATAAGATATTACTATTAGTAATATACTAATAATATAATAAAGATAGAATACTAAAAGTAAGTAAGATATTAAAGTTAGTATATAAATCCTAGGTAACTATAATTAATATCCTATTACTTATAGCTAAGGAGATTACTATATTTAATATAATTAAGGAGGCTTTAATATTAGAGAGATTATTAATATTCTTCTCCTTATAATACTAATTATTTATTAATTTTAATATCTCACTCGTTAGTATTAGAGTAATAGTATACTATATAGATAATATAATATTAGTAAAACTAATAAAATAAGCTAATAATAATATTTCCAGAATTAAGTATTTATCTTAAATATCTATATAACTAATTACTTACCTAAGTTAAATATTAAGTAAAGTTAAGGAGAAATATTTATCTACTAAACTAGAGATATACAGTTTAGTATAGACTGTTATAAAAACGTAATACTAATTATAATAGATAGATAAATTACTAGTTATATTATTTATAAATTATAAAACTATTATAAATTTTAACTTTCGTAAGATACTAAATATCTCTAATTCTATATTATAAATTATAGTAAATAAGAAACTAGTCAGAGTAATAGAATACTTTAGTTAATTTAATATTATAATCTTATATAAGTTTAGTAAGGATTATCTTATACTAGATACCTTAAGTAGATTAGATACTAATAATAAAACTAAACTGGATACTCTAGAAGCTTTAGACAAATTTCCCGAAGATTATTATAATACTTATTATATATAAAATAAGATAGATATTTTATATATTATTAATAATTTTATAAGTATCCTATCTTTAATAAGATTAATACTACTAACTTTACTATTAATAATAGTAGATATACTATTTAGATTACCATAATTAAAACTAATAGTAGTAATAATATAATTAAACCTAAGTTTCTATAATAAAATTATCTAAAGTTATAATAGTAACCCTATCTAGAGAAATATACTATAGATAATATAAAATAATATAGATCTAACGAAAACTAATCTAACTAATATAGTAGATCTACTATTCACAATTAATAATAAACTTATCTAGAAAATATCAGATAATTATTAACCTGCGAAACTTTATATTCCAAGAAGTTATTTTACTAATATCTCTGAAATAATCTATAATACTAACTATTAGAAATACACTAAAATTAGTAAATAGCTATAGAGATTCTATATATATAACAGCTTAAAGATATTAAGGAAATATCTAGTAAAGTATCCAGACTACTAAATATACTAAATATAGAAATATAAAGCTTATAGTAATCTCTAACAAATTCTACTACTACTATACTTATACTATATAATAACTATTAACTTTATAATAATATTACTTATCTCTAAACTTAATTAGAATATTATCCTAATAGTAGTTAATAAATTCTCTAAGAAGATTCAGCTTATACTGAGATTATTAAAGAATATAGTAGATATATAAGATACTTAATTATATAATAGACTACTTATTACTAACTGGGGAATTTTAAAGATTATTATTAATAATAGAGATTCTAAGTTTTTTACTAGACTCTAGATAGTTAAATAGAAAGAAATAGGAATAAAATTACTATATATAATAGTATATTACCTCTAGATAGATAGATAATCTAAGAAAACTATCTAGATAATCTCCTCTATAATTTAATATTATATTAATAGTTTGTAATTCCCGAAATATTAAAATTAAGTTATTCTATAGATCTAATTTATATATAATAATATAAAATCTTTAGTAATTAGTTAATTACTAAATATTATTATATATAGATTCACACTTAATAATATTATAGAAATTTTACTAAATACTGTATCTAAGGAATAAACTTATAATAATAAGTTATATATATATAATATATTAGTAATTATAAGTATAATAATAAAATACCATTATAACTGTTAGTATATAATAAGGTTTTTTAATATTAGAGATAAAGTGATACTGAGGTTATACTAAGTATACTTAATTCTGTAGGCTATAGCAGTTAGACGTAAATATAATATTCAGATAGTGGGATCTTTCTAAGTTATTAAGAGAATTAGGTAATTAGTATACTAATTAGAATTTCCAACTAAATAGAGAATATATAATATTATCTCTATTAACTATCTTAAGCTAGCTGTAGGTTTTAATTTCTATAGATAAATACTACTATAGATCCTACTAATTATAGATATATTTAAGGAAGTTAAATTAGTTATAGCCTAACGTCAATCGGGAAAGACAACTTAATACTTAGCTAAATTTAAGTATTTAGACTTTAATTATAATAAATAATTACCTAAAGTCCAAATTCCAGAATATTTTCTCTAATCCTAGTAATCTAATACCTAGTAATAGAGATAATAATTATATTATGTAATTATAATAACTTCTATATTATTTCTTTTTTCCACTAAGTAGAGTATTAAGTTATATTTACTTCACGAGATAGGAAACTATTGTGATGGGCCTGGGGGCCATAAGGCTATAGGTGGCTATGGGGCCAACTGGGCCGTACGGAGAGGCTACGTGGCCACTGGCTGTACGTAGGGCTACAGCCCTATATAGCTACGTATTTAAACGTAGCGTAGCAAGCTAGTTACAGTAAAGAATCGAAGCTAGTTTTTTCCTTTCATTTTTACTCCCTTTTTAGTATAGCTATATAGCTACAGCTATATAGCTGTTACAGCCACTCTTTTGGAGGATTCTTTTGTTTATTTTTGTTGTTATTGTTTCACCCCATTTCAATAGAGGTCTATCCAGGGTCTCACCCTATTTCAATAGAGGTCTATCCAGAGTCTCACTCCATTTCAATGGAGGTCTATCCAGGATTCATGCTTATTGCTTCCTTTTAGGTTATGATAGGTGAACACTTCTATACTGTTTAAATGAACCTGCCGCTAGGCTAATAGACTAACTAACCTATTTGCAGACCAACGCTGTCAACTACGTTTGAATATGACTGTTTATTTAATTACTACAGCCTTATAGATACTACGGATCATACAGATACTATAGATCATACGGAGGCTATAGCTATACGAATGCCACAGCTTCCATAGGCTATAGCTACAGCTATATATATAGCGAAAACGTTGAAAATCAATAAAAGTAATAAGAAGGTTAACTATATATACTATAGCTATATAGGCTATAAAGGCTACAGATCCTATAGATATTATAGATACTATAGATACTACGGATCTTATAGATCCCTTAAATAAACTCCTGAAAATCATAAAAATAATAGTTATAGTTATATTAATTAATTTATAAGACCTATAGTAATGCGTATAGCTATAGCTACGTTACAGCTATATATATGCCACCTTAGAGCTCTTGAGGCTTTACGAAAAAGAAGAATGAAACCTGACTGAATATAGCTTTATAGTTATAACGATTCATTAATTATTATATATATAAGACTATATTAAAAATACCTAGTTCGAAAGGAAAGATTATTCTGGGGAGGAAGAATGCCCCTAGAGGTAGTATATACTGCGTGTGGTAACTTTAATAGACCTCCAGCTAGGGGAGGTAATATTTATATATATAAAAGTAGTTTATAAGTATAAATTATAAAGGCTTCGTGGCTAAGGGGTTACGTATATATATATGTATAGCTGAAAGCTATAGTTTGAATCTATTTTTCGACTTTTTTTTTACCCTGTAGGGTTAGTTAGGTTTTAGTTATTTTTATCTAGATTTTTGAATGCGTGGGAGTGTAGGCTTTCAAAAATAGGGAGGATTATAATAAGCCTGGAGGCTATGAGGCTATAGGTGGCTATGGGGCCAACTAGGCTGTATAGAGAGGCTACGTGGCTACTAGCTGTATATAGGGCTATAGCTCTATATAGCTACGTATTTAAACGTAGTGTAGTAAGTTAGTTATAGTAAAGAATCGAAGTTAGTTTTTTCCCTTTATTTTTACTCCCTTTTTAGTATAACTATATAGCTACAGCTATATAGTTATTATAGCTACTCTTTTGGAGGGTTCTTTTATTTGTTTTTATTGTTATTATTTCACCCCATTTCAATAGAGGTCTATCCAGGGTCTCACCCCATTTCAATAGAGGTCCATCCAGGGTCTCACCCTATTTCACTATCTACTTCTTCTATTTAGCTAACTGAATTTTACTAAACTATTATTTAATATATATCTTATAAAAAAATTAGAAGTAAAAAATTTTCTTTCTTATATATATCTTATAGCCTAAAGGTTTTATATTTTACTTTCTTATATTCTCTATAGTAAATTCTATTATATAATAATATTAATTATATACTTAAGAAACTAAATATATAGTTGGGAGATATAATTGAATAACTAATTGATGTAACTAGTAATATAAGTTCTGATTCTACTAATACTAACGTCTCTAAACTTAGTAATAATATTCTAAATATAGTAACTAAAGAATAACTATAGAAACTAAGTAAAAATATATAACTAATATTAAGTAATTAACTAACTATATACTTTCCTAGATATATTATAATATAGTAGCTGTTAGTTAGTAGAAATATATTTAGAATAATAGTATTAGGTAACTTAGCTGAAAGTTAATCTACTTCTGCGGAAAATACTAATATAGCTAAGAAATATAGATTTAAATCTATATTCACTATTAATATACTGAATAAGTATAAAAAAAGAGATAAAAACTATATAGGTAGTATAATACTTATATCTTAAAAGATTAATATTAGTGGAAGTTTTATATAAATACTAATAAGATCTAAAACTCCTATACTTTATATAGATAATAATTTTCAGTCTACTAAATAAGCTAAATAAGTTACTTATATTAAATAATTTATAAAATCTACCTATATTAGTAGTATTATAACTAAAGAAATATAGTAATAGATACTTAACTTTATTAAATTACTAATTATAAAGATAACTGAATCTAAATCTTCCTATATATTATATAAGAAAATAGTATTCTATTTTCTTACAGATAGTAGAATAGACGAATTCGAAATATAGACTACCCTCTATATTACCTAAGCTGATATTACTATATTATAGAGAAGAAATTCAGGAAAAGAATATAATATTTTAAGATTAATAGCTAAGATAATAACTAATATTTATAAGGGAGATAATATAGAGTATTTTAACTAGAGGGAACTAAGTAAGATAGCTAATCTCTTAAGACTTAGTAGAGATATTCCTATGATTATTAAAACTGAGAATATAGTTTCTAATATAACTAATATAGTTTCTAATATAACTAATATAATTTCTAATATAACTAATATAATTTCTAATATAATTAATATAATTCCTAATACAACTAATATAATCTATATTAATACTGAAAACTTTAATTCTGAGATAGATATTTTAGAATTAGAGAGTAAGAATAGTAACTCTAAACTTGAAAATATATAGCTAAAAACTATATTAAGAATAATAACTTATATAAATTCTCAGATTTTATAAGAAAAAGTAATCTTAAAAAACTAAAGGAATTTATAATTGAAGAGAGATATTACTAAACCTTAGAGTTCTATAATATTTTTAATATTATCTATAATATTCATATATATAATATAGTATATTAGATATAGATAGTAGACTTACTATAGAATACTAAAATTAATATTATAGATAGTAATATAGTAAATAAATAGATTAGAAGATTTATGGGATAATAGCTATATACTAATAAGGATATTAGTATATTTTTTATAATAGATGTAACTATAGTATATACTACCTTAGGTAGTAGTCAGGTGACCACGTCTGTATTGGGGCACTAGGCCCACTAGCTCAGATAGATGAGACATGCAGATTACACCTACAGATTGTACCCACACGTTGTGACGACCGACGTGGCCTACAGCTGGCCTGTACGCAAGTCCAAGACAGACCGCTTCTGCTTGCTGTCTTGACTCGTCCAATCCCATCGGCCGTGGCCGAGAGCTTGCAGCTGGGCCCAAGTAGCGCTGACAGACACGGCAGCCGGTCGTGCTTCGGGTCGAAGGCGCCGCTGGTTCATGGTGGGGACCTCTAACTACCTTAAGCTCGCCAACGAGGGTGCCAAATACCCAAAGCTCTGAATTATTTGCGTCGCATCGTTGTCACCAACTGTACCAACAGATATCTAAACTACCTACCAGTAGGCTTCTGCTACAGTACGTATATACTTTCAATTGCAGCAGCGACCACAATGCGGGACGATCGGCGACTGAGGAATGTCAAGTCTCGTCGCAGCTCAACACAAACCCAGCTCCAACAAGGCTGCCTTGCCTGTACGGATACTTGTAATCTCCAAAGCACCCCCGGCGTCTCCGCTGCACTGGACGATTCGGTTCGTGCTGTTCACGGACGAACAAGCGCTTGCTGTCCCTCACAGTGACGGCCCCCTCAAGGGATCAGATTAGCAGAGCAGCTTGCATGTCCTAGGGGCGACCCTGAGCTGCTGACGTCTCCGCTTCCACACGTGTGCCGTCAGCGTGAGGCCTGACTGGCGATCTGCCGAGGAGACAAGCCCCAAAGCTTCGCCACGGGCGTACTTTGACGATATGCTGCCCCCAACGCTGGGAATCCTTTGTGGGATTCGTATCGAAGCGTGATGTATCGTAGTGAAGTTTTTTATCTTGAGTCTGTTTTCAAAGGCATGACTGCTGAAGTAGGTATGGCAAGGTAACTATGTAGTAGAGCTGGCGCTCGCGTGTACAACACCACATCCCATGCGGACAGCAAATAAGTACCGGCTATCATGGTCGTCTTCCCCTCGCTCACGTAGCACTAAAACCCCATCGCCATGCGCAAGGCTGAACACCACAGGTCTCTAGCAGAGGCCAAGCGGATGAGTGCCCTTTGAGGGGGAAAACAGAAAGGGAACAAGGTCATGAAGTATCTTATCTTGCGATTTGCTATACTACGCCAAGTCCCCGTAACACGTCCATGATACATAAGAATGCCCAAGACATTGCATGCCTTCTCAGCCAAACTTCTTCTCAAATTTCTTCAGCATGCCCGTGACACCTCTCTCCAGGCGGCCTGCGTTCTGCTCCAACTTGCCCGCCGGCTCCTGCTTGACCATGTACCCCTTGTACTTGGCCGCCTCTTGCTCCGTAGGCCTGTACACCTGCGAGTGTGCCGAGTAGTCCACCGCCGCAGCCTGCTGCTGGTTCGCATACGAATACTGTGAGAAGTTGGCCGGCGGCGGTGCCGACGCGGGTGCCATGGGTGGCGTTGCCTGCGGCGTTAGAGGTGGAGGGGTAGATTGTTGCGTCTGCTGGTGTGTTTGCTGGTGCTGCTGTGCTGGGGGCGGAGGGGGCGGCTGCAAGCCGGGAAAGTTGGCGCCGTAGGGACTAGTCAAGGCCGGGGATGCGAGCCCGCCGTGGACGGCTTGCACCGGCATGGTCACGGCGCGTTGAAGACCCGGTTGCGGCGGTGGAGGTGGGGGAGGAAGACCGGCGCCGCCGAGTTGGGCGGACTGGAATCCCGGGGGTGGGACAAAGCCCGGCGAGAATGGAGCCTGCGCGTCGTAGGCTACTGCTGCGGCGAGGGGATCGAGACCTCCGTCTTCGGGCGGAGGCGTCTTCTCGCGATGGCGGATCGCCTCGGGAGCCGCCGGAGCCGCGGGGTTGTACGCCATGGGTACGAAGCTTGCTGGGGCCTCTTGGGTTGGCACGGCTGATGTCGGAGGACCGGCGAAGCTCGGGGCGCTGGATTGAGAATGCTGCGAGCCGTAGTGCGGATCGGAGATGGCGGCGTGCTCGAGTTGCTGCACAACAGCGCTCATCGGCTCGACTTGTTGGTGGTGGTGGTGGTGGGGTGTGGGTTGCGCGGGCTCGTCGAGGATCTCGACCTGCGTAGGCGGAAGGACTCTTCGAATGCCATTGACGAACTGCAGAGCGTCATCCTGCTTCCAGAAGTATATGTCCAGCGAGTGAAGCTTGTAGTGATACTTGTTTTGGTTCTGAGGGTCGTAGGTCGGGAGATGCCATTCCATCTGATCCGTCGTCTCACCCACTGTCAGAGTCACCATGGATTGGTGATTGTAAGAGTATCGGACGTGGGTTTCATCAAGGACTATCGAGCCTTCGTTAGTTTCCACGTGGTGTGGCGAGAGCATAGATTAACGCACATCCGTCAAAGGCATCCTGATCGTCCGTGCCGGGCTGGTTCGCAATCTCTAGGCGGGCGCGGCCATCGTTTGCGTTCTCGAAGAGATAGACATATGACCCCTTGTCGAAGCGGTGGTGAGGAGGTTTTTGGGTCGGAGACCCGTAGAAGTAGTGAATGTCTCCGAAGCTGGTGAGGGAGATGGGCCAGTCAGTCATTGCGCCGATTAAAATTGTCGATGCACAATGATGCCGAGGAACACACAAGACTGCGATGACACTTCTATCTCTTCGGCGAAACTCACAGAGTGGCCACGTTCTCCTCGCCCGGCCGGGTCGCCATTGTTTTTGTCCCGGCTGCTGGTCCCTTGGCTATGGTCCCGAAATAGAATGTCGAAATAGGGCCTCAGGCGAACAATCAAACAACTAACCTCCGAGGAGAAGATGTTGGAAGCACGGAGGGGGCGTAGGCCGTGGAATTACCCCGCCTCGGTCAATGGCCAAGGGCGGCACGAGGCAAGGCGACAGTAGGAAGCCAACGTGTAGCAGACGAGGTGTGGCACGTATATTCCGTGTTCAGGATACCTAGGCAGGTTGGCTGAGGCTGATGACAGGAGGGAAACGATGATCAAAACTTTCGTCGACGGAGTGTTTTCTGGAGTGTTGCGATTTGGGTTGCACAGTTGGTCTGACTTCGACCTAGGTGATCTGACGAGCGATTGATTGTACACCCATAAATGGATGCGTCCCTCCCTCTCGGTTCTTTTCTTCTTCCCCTCCTCTTCTCGCTTCTACCGTTATTTCTTCTCCTGTACCACTAGGCAGCGCCGTCGCAAGCAATAAGAATCCACGCCGCACTTTGCGACTCTGCGGCGCCCCAGAGGCCATAATCCATACAGTGAGTGGGAAATATGCCGGCGTCTACTTGCATGCTTAAGGCGGATGAGAGAGCCTGCAGGTGGTCGCATCGGTGGTCAACAGGGCGCTTACACGAAGGTGAAGAGAGCCAATGAAAAGATAGAGCCAGGGGGTGACTGTGAAGAAGCAGTCGGACCCTTGCGTTGGCCTCGGTTGAGGTGAAGTGAGGTCGCAGTATGTGGGTCGTTCAGATAATACCTTATAATTGCTGGAATGGAGGCGGTACGTACCGAAGCCTAGCAGTTGTCCGGAAAGCAGAGGAGATCTTAGTCATCATTCCGGCGACGGGCCGGGCTCGGGCGCGAGCTTCCTTCCATGAGTCGTCTGCCAAAAATTTGGCGATAGCTTCCCTATCTAAATGGTCAGGTGACAGCCTGTCTTAACTACTCGCCGTGCAGCACACTCCTTTATCGCCCCGCCGGACGTTCCGCAACTGGTTGATCGATTGACAGAGGGTACAAAGGTATGGGACATCTTCAATGGCTCCTGGTGGCTCTAACCTTAACAGCGCATCACTCTGCCAGGCTCGCGACGACTACCTGCCGCCCATCCGCAAAATCTCGCGGACATACCCTCACATCCCTCCGAACCGAAAGATATCCGAGCTGCGAGCTCAACAGCAAGCCCAAGATGGGTATTACAAACGTCATCCACATGTGCTCGCACCTGCAAAACGCCTCCCGCGCGCGTCTCGGCATGACCTCCATCGTCAACACCAAGCACAACTTCAACCTCGCCCAGGCCCTGCACCGCACCGGCTTCATTTCGTCCATCCACCGCGGCGGCAAGAACCCTCCAGACACCGAGGAGATGAGCCAGCCCCCAGAGCCCATCACCAGCGCCAATGTGGCCACGCGCCGCCTGTGGCTGGGTCTGAAGTACTGGAATAACGAACCCGTCCTCAACGGCCTGAGCATGGTCACAAAGCCGAAGCGACCCATCAACGTCACCGTCAAAGATCTCGAGCGTATCGTCAGAGGGTTTCCCAGCAAGAACGGTCTGGTAAAGGGTCTTGTTCTGGGAGAGTGCTTGTATGTCTGTACGGACAAGGGTGTTTTGGAGGCACGCGAGGCATTGAGCAGGAAAGCTGGAGGCATGGTGCTCTGTCGGGCGAGGTAAAGATGAGGGGGTATGAAAAGAGAGATCGGGGATAAAGCGCTCAGATGAAGGAGACTACGAGCATGGAACGCGACAATGGGCGAATGCCCTCGAGAACGATGTCTCGAGGGAGAGGCCTGGCAAAAAAAAGTAGGCAGGTCGGGACGGCCGTCCATACAGCCCGTCCTCTGTACACTATACAAGCCCTGTAATCTAGAGAGGATATGAACACACCATTTTGCGCTCTGCTTACCTATATGGCTTCTTCCTTATCGATAGAACGTGGCAAAGTCTACGCTGTGTCATGACCATGTTGGCAGAAAAGTAGGTTTGTCAATGATAATACTCATTCTCTAATACTAGAACTTGCTTGGGCCAGAAACTGCCTTCTTCTTGCTCCGCATCCCTAAAACCTCGTTCGAAGGAAGTAATTTACGCCTTTTTGTCGGTCAGGTATCATGGTACACCCCAATGGTCTAAACTATACAATCCGGATCCTCCACCCACTCATGCTGTTGCAGTCTGGACTTCCATGGTCGCCTCGCCAGTCGAGGGCACAGCCTCAGCCAGCTCATTCTCCTTCTCATCGGAAAGCAGCTCCTCAAACTCGTCAGGGCTCTTAAGCTCACCATCCTCTCCCTCCTTGATGGTCAACTTGGCGGTCTGCTGGGTGAGATCGTCAAATTCCGGAGATTCGGGGCGCTCTTCGCCTGGAACCTCAGATCCAGAAGATGTGTAAAGACCTGGTGCTGCAGACTCGGATGTGTGGTCGGAAAACGAGTCCATGGTCCTGGGTTCAAGGAGGGGCTCAGGTGTAGCTGGTGCCTTGGTCTCTTGCACCTCAGGCCTGACCTCGACCGCAGGCTCGGCCTGCTGAGCCAGGTCAACAGCCTGCTCTGCTGTCTCAACCTTGGCTACATCCTGTGCCACGTCCTGGATGGGAGCATTCCCCTTGGGGAATGGGCTTCCCGTGCGTGCAACCGCATGTTTGATAGTTCTCTTGGGGCTTACTGATGTGGAAGCAGAAGACAGCTTGCTGCTACCTTGTGTAGAACTGCGGTGCCGGGGAGGGGTGACGGGAGCCTTCTCAGTGGTCTTGAAGCTTGAACTCTGGGTAGGACGCATCATGCGTGCCAAAAATCCTTCGTCAACTTCCTTCTCCTTCTTGGTAAGGGGATGCTCCTGAAGGGTTTTCTTTGGTGGAGGTCCGATGCTAGGTCTAGAGTGGTTGATGACCGACTTCTGACGCTTCAAAGTCTTGCTGGCAGTGGCAGTAGTGCCAGCCGCACTTGCTCTGCTGCCAGGGCGCCCAACATTGCCAGAGGCTCGTGAGAGTGTCTCTCGAGGAGCATCCTTCAGCTTAGAGACAGACGCAGCAGTTGGGGCCATCAAAGAAGGGGGCAGCTTCACAGGCCTAGTGGGTGACTTGGGCTTGGGCTTAACAAAGCCTGTGCCACCAGGAGGCGAGATTTGGACAGGAGCTGGCTTCCTCTGGGACCCAGTGGGCTTTGAGCTGGTCTTTGGTGTGGTAGCAGCTGGCTTCTCTGACGTCTTTTCAATTTTTCTGGTTGTGTCCGGCTTGGTGGTCTTGGTAGTTGCGTGAGGCAGACCAGGGGCTTTCGTGGTAGTGGGGGATCTCGTGGGAGTCTTCGATCTCGCCTTTACGATGGCAGCAGGGGGCGCGAGGCTTGGACCGCGTTTCGAGGCAGTCTTTGCGGTGTCTTTCGCAAGTCCAGTCTTGGGGGCCGGAGCAGCATTCGCGGCAGCTGCGCCTTTGACTGCGGCAGTTTCGGGGGTCTTTTCGGTTGGGTCACCAGGGAGGAGCTCCGGCGTGGGTGTTTCAATGTCGACGTGCTTGTCAGGGTTGTGGCTAGGCTTGTCCGTCACGGCTCCCAGGTTCTTGACCGGGCTTCCGCTGGAGGACTTTACCATGTCAGGACGGCGAGGGGACTCGGGTATGGTCTCGCTGACCACACTAGTCTTGTAGCCACCAGAGGTTTCCTCCGTCGCCATGGTTCTGTCGGACTGGCCCGACACCGAGGCGTCTCCCTCGGTGTGATTGCTCAGCCGTCGCTGAGAGACACTCGACTCATTGCTAGGATCTCGGCGAAGGCCCATTCTGCCGTCCTTTTCAATCGCAACAAAGTTGGTGCGAATTTTCGACAGAGGCCGTGCGGGAGGGGGGGTGTCGGTGCCGTCTGGACAAGTAAGTGTTTGTTAGCGAAGCTCGGCGGTGGTGTGACGACAAACCAGCCAGGGACATTCCAATGATACGCCCGGTTGAAAGAACGCGCAGCCAGGGGGCATTTCTTTCTTTTGGCGAGCCGAGCCGTTGTGGTGCAGCGACGTAAAGGCACGTAGGGCAATCACTTACTGGAGGAGAGTCCGGGCGACCTTCCGCGATCTGGAGGGCTCGCGTCCTGCTTCTGCTCGAACATGGCCCGAAGGTTCTTTACGGCCGACATGGTTGAGGTGTCTGGTCGCTGCCTAGCGATGAGGTATTCGGCCAAGTCTTTGGAAGCGGCTGTGAGGGAGGTAGAGGGCGCAACGGCTGCTTGCTCGTTGGGCGATATGGTGGGCAGAGGAAGAGCGGCGCAAGGCGACTAAGGCTGTGACGGTGTGTTGGAAGCTGAGATGTTTCCAGCAGGAAAGCGCATGCCGAGTCCGACGTGAAGGTGCGGCGGAGTCCGGAAAGCAAGAAGGGATCTCGCAATGTTGTGACAGCTGGTTCAAGGAAGACAAAGTAGTTCCGTTCACGTGGATTACCCAGCCAAAGGTGAGGCAGGTTCAATGGTGAGATAGCTCGTGGGTTGGGTCTAGGATTGCCGAGGGCAGGAAGCGGGAAGCACGGTGTCAGTGCAGACGAGCGGTGATCAGCGGTGGATATGGAGCGTGGATATGATGTGGATTCGTTGGAGAGGGAGTCGGGAGACGGGAGAGCTGTGAGTCGCTACGAAAGCTGGAGATGCATGGTCGACCGAGGAGAGGGATGCAAGAGTGTGTCTGTCGTATGGCTTGTGTTGGTCCTCGGTGGTGTGGTGGCCACTCCAATGTGCGTGTATGTGCGTGTGCGTGTGCGTGTGCGTGGGTTGGTTTGTTTGGTGTCTCAGTCGGAGAGTCTTGTCTCTCGTCTGTCTGATGCAATTTGGACTGGTTTTGTCGGATCTGCTCAGAAAAGCGCAGCTCCGATTCGATCAGCTCAGCTCAACCCAGCTCAGCTCAGGTTCCTCAATGATGGTGTTTTCGGTCTACCCAGTTGCAGGAGGATAATTGGAGCGGGCCGACGAGGAAAAAAGCGAATCAAGCAGTGGAAAGCAGTAGTTCAGGGCAGGGCTGGAATGGAATTGGATAGGATGGGATGGGATGGGATGGGGACGGGACGGGGTGGCGGGTGGTTCGAGAAGGGGAATATGAAGCTGCTACTGTCCTTCAGGGCTGGCATTTAAATTACGGCCACCCCATAATCATATTCAAACCACAGCCGGACTCGTTGTCTGGGGCCCTTGGATCGATCAAAAAAAAAATAAGAGAGCCCACTACGCGGGAGGCCACTATCTGCGAATTGGAACGGACCAGACCACCCACCGCAACTCTGTTATCCTCGTGCACAGTCTCGCGGCGTGCGATCCTCGGCATCGTGTCTGATGTTCGAGCAGCCCTCCGTAGCTACGTACTGACTACGTGGTGGTGCCGAGCACCAGGTGGTCAAAGAAGCACCATCCATGATGATCCAGGGGTGAGGGGCGTCGACAACTATTCAGGGGTTCCCATTGATGCACAAGCTCGTTCTGTTGCGAAACTAACGGACCACACCAGCCCGCTGACGCCGACGCCAGCTCAGCAACAGCGACACGAAGCGAAGCAAATAATAAAACGCGACGCGTTCTGCAGCGTATACTGCATGTAGACGCTGCAGTGCAGCATCTTGCGTTAATTTGCCAGGCACTAGGTAGGTAGGTAAAGTGGTGGCAACCTGTCATCTCGAGGTAATGGGGAATGCAAGGTACTTCGAAGTAGCAGATACATGAATAAGCCGCACAAATCCTTCGACACCGTTGAACACTAGTGGTTCACGAGTATTGTGAAGCACATACCCCATATGAATCTGCACTATTCTGTATGTGACTTTGTACAGAGTACACAGAGGATGCAATGCTGCCGAACTATGCCGAACTGCTAGGACATTGTGTGCATGTACGGAGTACGAGGCACTTCGTCGACGTACGTAGGCAGACTTGTCAAATGTGCGCTACACAGATGCTTGGACATTGCCTCTTCTATGCAGGAGCTTTACTATGTACATCACATATATACGGAGCACAGTCGACAATTATTAGCAACTGCTCTCGCTTGTCGAAATACGTTTGCAGGGCTCCGAAGTGACAGATCCATTGGGCCAGGGCTATCGAACATGGTTCTGGAAGAAGCTCATTAACGGCCAGTGCTTCTCATCCGCCAGACCCCGTCGTTCGTGGATCCATTGCCATGAGTTCTTGCCTGCCTGGATATTGACATATTGGCCAGGCTGTCATGTACAAAGGCGTTGTGGTCGGAGGATGGTGATAGACCCCGCGAATCCCCCTCTCCCAACTCATGTCGATGCTTGTCTGGTGTCTCATCCGGCTTGTGGCAGCTCGACGGAGCAGATTCATTCATCGTCGTCATCACATCTGCTGATGGGCTTGGTTCAAGCTGGCCACGAACTCCGATGGACAAACCGCGCTTGCAATCCGAATACAAGACCCCTCCTTAACTCTCTCTCTCTCTCTCCCTCTCATACACTGCCTGAAATGGTCAGAAACCTCGTTGACTTGTGAGCCTACCTACTCTGTACGGATACTCCGTACGGAATACAGAGTAGGAGCTTCTGCTATTAGCGCCTGACTTGTGACTCTCAACTCTCGGGCACCATTGGATCCACAGGGGAATCGCAAATTGATGGCAATGGCCGTAACCGCTTTCGGAAAACGTCGGAAACTGTTCGTCCAGGCCATGTCATGTTGTGCAGGCTGCACTAGCATAACTGTCGAGACAGGCGACGATGGCGAGTGGCCGGCTTCTTGGAGCGAATACACTCTGGTCCCCGTTCGTTCGTTTTGTTTGCGCCCAGTACGTGCCCGGGTGAAGTAAGCAGCCCCAATGCACGGTCTGGTGTTTCAGAAAACACTCTGGATCTGCCTATCCGCCATGCATCACCAGTAGTCTATATGGGATGAGGCTGTCTTGTCTTACCGCCTTTTACCGTTTGGCCCATCATTCCTAGCGCGAATACACAGTACACGTGCTGTAGACAGTTGAGGGAAAGGGGGCCAACGCTAGAGCAACACGAGCGATATTCGTCATGATCGGCAGTGAAACGAACAGAACAAAAGGATCAGACAAAGAGACATCAAACGGGGAGGCTGTCCCAGTATCGCTGGTGAGGTCTGCTTGCCGTCCTAGTAGCTGAGTTGCCCAGTAAGAAAACGACAGCAATCAACGTATGAAGAGCCCATCGCATCGCGTCAAGCAGTCGCGTTGTGTATCTGGAACACGGCTCCAGAGCCCCAGCGAGCCCCCTATTCCCTCGCCATTTCCCACCCGCTTCTGGGATCAAAGTAGACGGGAGCTGGTGACTGGCCATTGCCACCGCACACACGTCTGGTTCTGGACTCTGTCGGCTAATAGAATCAGGTACTCTGTATCCGTAGTACTGCTGACTACCTAGGTGACTGGAAACCCACGAGCGGAAGCTCTGGAGGCTCTGGAAGCTGCGGAAGCTTGCCTATCCCAGTCGGCCCTCTACTCTGGCCTGTATCTCTCCAGTATTTCAAGACGCTAAGGATTGCCAGGTGTGGGGAGCCTCTGTTGGAATCAGGGGTCTCTGAGTCCCCAATTCCCTCGACCGCCGCACCAGCGACAACCTGCGCAACAGCCTCGCAACAGCCTTATTGTTCTCGTGTGCGCACATCTGCGTGATGGGTTCAGAGAGAGTCCCCGTGTCTTGTGGTCACGGACTCTACACAAGAAAGTGGCGACACAACATTCCGTACGCGTTCATCAACAGAAGAGTGCCGCCCTGAGTACCTGACTCCACGAGATGGAATCACCAACCAGCGACAGCGGCTGCACATCATGTCTGTTCGCCGCATTGGCACTGTTGCTGCACAATGCCGCAGTGACTTGACGCAGTGTCGTGGAGCTAGCCGTGTCTTGATCGCCCGAAACGGTGCCTCGTTGAGTCATCACTATCTCAGTGAGGTACCGTGTGGCTATTTGGGTTAAGGAAGGGTACCCATATGAGATAACGTCTCGGCAGGTGGGATGAACCCTGGAAAGCCTGGTGCAGCCAGCCACGGCCGTCTGTTGGTCGCTTGCCGAACGGCCTCGGTGTTGCTGGCCCACCTTAGCTCCGATATCGACCGATCGGCTGTCAAAGTGACTTTTTTTCTGTTGGTTTGAGTACGTCTGCGATCTTCAACCAGCTGCTTCAAACCGTCTGGTCGCCAATTGCTACCCACCATGTCTGTCAGAACTCTTAGAATCGGTAAGTCGCCTTTTGAGCTATCCCATTGGCTCAAGCTGCCTTCTCACATCATCAGGCCTCATCCCCGGTGACGGCATTGGCAAGGAGGTCATCCCAGCTGGCCGCCGCGTCCTCGAGGCCCTTCCCTCCTACCTCGGCCTCAAGTTCGAGTTCACCGACCTCAAGGCCGGCTTCGAGACCTTCGAGCAGACTGGTGCTGCCCTTCCCGACAAGACTGTCGAGATCCTCAAGAAGGAGTGCGATGGTGCCCTCTTCGGCGCCGTGAGCTCCCCGACCACCCCCCGCAAGGGTTACTCCTCTCCCATCGTCGCCCTCCGCAAGAAGCTCGACCTCTACGCCAATGTCCGCCCTGTCAAGTCCGTCATGACCGCCGCTAAGCCCATCGACATGGTCATCGTGCGCGAGAACACCGAGGACTTGTACGTCAAGGAGGAAAAGACCTACGACGGCCCCAATGGCAAGGTTGCCGAGGCCATCAAGCGCATCAGCGAGAACGCTTCCCACCGCATCGCCTCCATGGCCGGCGAGATTGCCCTGCGTCGCCAGAAGATCCGCGAGGGCGGTGCCGCCAGCATCCACTCCGGCCCTCTGGTCACAATCACCCACAAGTCCAACGTCCTGTCCCAGACCGATGGCCTTTTCCGCGGCACATGCAAGGCCGCTCTCGCCAACCCCAGGTTTTCCAGCGTCAAGGTTGAGGAGCAGATCGTCGACTCCATGGTCTACAAGCTTTTCCGCCAGCCCGAGGACTACGACGTCATCGTTGCCCCCAACTTGTACGGTGACATCTTGTCTGACGGTGCCGCCGCCCTCGTCGGCTCTCTCGGTCTCGTCCCTAGTGCCAACGTCGGTGAGGGTTTCGCCATTGGCGAGCCTTGCCACGGCAGCGCCCCTGATATTCAGGGCCAGAACATCGCCAACCCCATCGCCACCCTTCGCAGTGCCGCCCTGATGCTGGAGTTCCTCAACGAGGAAACTGCCGCCGCTAAGATCTATGCTGCCGTTGACGCCAACCTGGAGGAGGGCAAGTTCCTCAGCCCCGACTTGGGAGGTAGTGCCAAGACCACTGAAGTTGTCGAGGACATTCTCAGAAGACTGTAAGAAAGAGCAACCAGGTGTAGACGGAGCCAAATTCGGCAAGGACTGGATATGGCATTTTACGCGGCAGAACCCGCGCCTTTGATACCTAGGTACCATATTACCCAAAAGTACATCATTTTGACCATTATACCTTCTTGTGGTTCGACCACAGTCATCTTGAGATATTCCTCTCGCTTGCAATGTTAATGAGCTTCGCATCATCCACCTTCCTCCTCTCAGTCCTCCTCTTTCCTGCGTGAATGTTTGGCAAGAGTCACGTCCCTTCCTGCCCTTGTTCCGCCTCTATCTGCTTCGGGAAGAACTACCCGATAGCATTTCCTTCCCTGCCGCCGTGGTATTGCATGCTCCTCCTCCTTCGTTGCTGACGCTGCTTCCCCTTAGTAAGGTACGTTCAACTGTTGACGCCAAGTCAGAAGACTGGGAGGAAGGCGACACAGCTGAGAGTAGCACTGCTGTCCTTTTCCACTGCGTATATAACCGCAACCACGCTTCTCCTCTGTTCTACATCACAACATCAACTCAACAACCATCTTTATTGCCTCTACCTCGCACTGCCAGTGCACCTACAGCAATCAGCTTAGTGTCCTTCTTCATCATCAGTATCTTGCTACAGCACGTCTGCCTTGTTTTTACCACCTCTAAGATCTCATAACCAAGCTCTTCACCAGCAACTCAGGATGCAGGAGCCTGTCCTTTCCGTCGCCTTGTGTCTTCTCAACCTCTTCTTCCCTCCCGCGGCCGTGTTCTTGGCTAGCGGAACCCTCGCGTCAGCAGACCTTGTCCAGACTGCCATAACTTTCTTGTTTTGGTTTTTGGCATTTCCTTGGGGTGGAATCATCTGTAAGTACTTCCCAAACCCGTCGGCTCCGCTCATCAAGGAGCGAACATACTGACCATGGATCCTTAGATGGCTTCTTCCCCATCGTCCGCGGCTATAGCAGCCGCAAGAGGCTTTGAATACAGGAGCAAGACCGAGTGGCTACGCGACAAGATGCACCGCCTTCTTCCTAGTAGTCAACGACGGCCGCGGTACAACAGCACTTCCGGAGACCGAGCTGGAATAGTTGGAGTAATAGCGCCTGGCTCCAGCTCACCGGCAGTATACACATCCAACTGCTTCGGACTGCCGCTTTGCGATTCTCGGGGTCAGCGTCGACTTTTATCTGACCCTTATGCTGGCTACAGGACCAGGCCGGTCTCGCGCAGGTCATCCCGAAGGATGTCACAACAACCCTCTGAGAGATTCGTCGAGCAATGGGTTTGAGGGCGGGAAGAGACAATGCCGCCTAGCTGCCCAGGGGGACTATAGACGATGTGGGATGACAACAAACAGAGAGCGCCAACGAAAACTTGGTTTGTAACTGGTCGGAGAGAAGACGTGGTCTGTATTGCTCAAAGTCTAGTTTATCATAAATCACATATCCCTATGAACCTTATTTGGCGAGGCCCCTGAAGGTGATCTTACGTCCAGGCTCTACAGGCCTGACATGGCATTATATATACATCTACAGTACGTCGCCCAAATGGGCGGCGTACATCCTACCCGTCTCGACGTCGTCGAGACGCCAAGAGCAAGGGGCTCGCTGTTGATACACGACGCGTGATGCCAAAAGCGGGCCACGGTCCAGATACAAAACCCTACGAGGGGCAGGCCAAAAGCCTTACTTGGTGCGCTTGGCGTCGAGCTCTTTCAGGTAGTTGGCGACAAGCTCCTTTCTGTGGGACCGTTAGCCAATCATCATTCTCAGCGAACGAAATAAGGGAATACTTACTGCAGATGGGGGGGAGCCGGGGCGTAGTGGCTGAATTCCATGCTGAATTCACCCTTGCCCTGTGTGGCAGCACGAAGCTGGGAGCTGAAACCGAACATGGAGTTCAGACTGCAGTCGCAGATGAGGGTGAAGTCCTCGGTGCCGACCTCGGTGTCGTGGATGGTGGCGTTGCGCTTGTTCATGAGCATGATGATGTTGCCCTGGAACTCGTTGGGGGCAGTGATGGTAGTCTTCATGAGAGGCTCGAGGACCTGGCCGCCAGCCTCGTCAAAGGCCTTTTTGAAGGCCATCTGGGTAGCCAGGTTGAAGGCGTAATCGGAGGAATCGGTGACGTGGGTGGAACCGTCGTTGACAATCATCTTGGCACCAATAACCTTGTGGCCCAGGAGAGGACCCTTGGTGGTGACCTCCTCGAAACCCTTGGCGCAAGCCGTGAGGAATTTGTCGGGGATGGTGCCACCGACGACCTGGGTCTCGAAGAAGTTGTTCTCGGGGTCCTCGTAGGGCTCGATCCAGCCGGCGACACGGGCGTAGTCACCGGGGCCACCGCTCTGCCGCTTGAAAAGGAAGTCGTAGTCGGTCTTACGGGAGATGGTCTCGCGGTAGGCGACGCGGGGCTTGCCGGTCTCGCAGTCGACCTTGTACTCGCGACGCAGGCGCTCGACGTAAATCTCGAGGTGGAGCTCGCCCATGCCGGAGATGATGGTCTCCTCGGACTCCTCGTCGACGTGCAGGCGGAAGGTGGGATCCTCGCGCTGGAAGCGGTTCATGGCCTTGGAAAAGTTGTCGGCGTCGCTGGTGCGCTTGGGCTTGATGGACAAGGACATGACGGCGTCGGGGACGAACATGGAGGACATGGTGTAGGGCAGGTTTCCGTCGGTGAAGGTGTCGCCGGAGGCGCAGTCAACACCGAAGACGGCGCAGATCTCGCCGGCGCCGATCTCGTTGACGTCCTCCATCTCGTTGGAGTGCATGCGCACGATGCGGGGGATGCGGACCTTCTTGTCGGTGCGGGAGTTGAACAGGTAGGAGCCCTTGCGGAGCTTGCCCTGGTAGACGCGGATGTAGGTGAGCTGGCCGTAGTTGTTCTCCTCGAGCTTGAAGGCGAGACCGACAAAGGGGAGCGAGTTGTAGGGGACGAGCTTGACCGTGGCCTCGTCGCGCTTCTTATCCAGAGCCTGGTTCTCGACCTCGGAGGGGTTCGGGAGGTAGTCGCAGACGGCGTCGAGAACGGTCTGGATACCCTTGTCGGCGAGAGCGGAACCCATCATGACGGGGCTGAACTTGAGAGCGATGGTGGCACGGCGGATGGCGGCCTTGATCTGGGGAATTTCCGGTGTCTGTTCCTCGAGGAAGATCTCGGCAATCTCGTCGTCGACGTCGGCGAGCTTTTCGATCAGCTCTTGGCGCTTCTCCTCGACGATGTCGGCGTAACCTCCGGGCAAGGTCTCGGTGCAGCGAACGACGGTGCCACGAGGACCCTCAAAGTAGTAGGCCTTCCTCTCGATGATATCAATGACGCCCTGGAATTCGTTTTCGGCACCAATGGGAACCTGGATAGCGGCGGCGGGGACCTTGAGTTTCTTGTTGATCTGCTCGACGGCCTTCCAGGGGTTGGCGCCCATACGGTCCATCTTGTTCACGAAGCTGATACGGGGGATGTTGTAGCGTTTCATCTGACGGTCGACGGTGATGGTTTGAGACTGGACGCCGCTGACGGCGCACAGGATCATGACGGCACCATCGAGCACACGCAGGGCGCGCTCGACCTCGATGGTGAAGTCAATGTGACCGGGAGTATCGATGATGTTGATGTGGTAAGTTTCCTCTTTTCCGTTTTCCGTCTTCTTCCAGTCGGCGAAGGTGGCCGCAGACTGGATGGTGATGCCCTTTTCTCTCTCGAGATCCATCGAGTCCATCTTGGCTCCTACGGAGTCCTTGCCACGGACCTCGTGGATAGCCTTGATCCTACCGCTATAGAAGAGAACGCGCTCCGTGCATGTCGTCTTGCCACTGTCGATATGAGCGGCGATACCAATGTTGCGTACGCGAGAGAGGCGACGGGCCTCTTCGGGGCTCATCTTGGCTGCAACGACCTCGGGGGTGAGGGACGCCGCATTCTCTTGGGCCATGCGAAGCGCCTCGGCGGCGGCAGATCTGGCGGTGTTGGTCGTGGAAAAGGCGCGCTTGAAGATCTGGCTGGGCTTCCACGCCGCCGGTGTCGAGGTCGTGGTCGTGGCGGCCTTGACATTAACGACGAAGCTAAATTGCCGACTCGAAGGCGTTGCGCCTGTGAAGAGACCGCCATTCGGCACTCTGACGGCCCTGGGAGCCCTCATCGTGGCCAAAGTTTTGTGCGGTTAAACACAGAAACGAATGGACGAGGTAAAGGAAAAGAAAGAAGAGGTAAGCGGGTATGTAGAACTACAAAAGAAGGGAGAAAGGATCCATTCGGGGACAAGATGGTCTGATCCGTTTCTTTTTTTTTTTTCCCCTCGCTCGCCTGTCCGTCTCCCCCAGCGAAACTTTTTTTGCAGGGATCTGGGCTCTTCTCTCAACTCGCGCCGCGACGGCACGTGTTTTCGTGGAGAAGTGGGTCGGGCTCGGCGTTGGACGAATCGCCTCCGCGGCATCAGGCTGGCCGGGTTCGGTCCGTCCGTACGGGGCAGGTAGCTGTGCTTCGTTTATCATGCGAAAGGCCATAAGCTATCTAGAAGCCGAAAGCTAGCGAATGGAGACCGTGTGTGATTGTGAGATTTTCGGCGCTAACTGTGAAACTCCTGTGAGATGAAAATTGATATCAAGCTTCTTCAAAGACTCCCTGAGATGAGCATCTTCACATGGCAGATAGGGCCAAAGCGGACATGGCCCGCTGGGTCTTTTCCCCATTCAAGAAACCGTGCTTGAGCCTAGGACAGAGACAACCTTTATCTCATTCAAAACGTCCGGCTAGACTTCAGTATAGCCTACTAGCTGTGATACCGTGATGTGAGAATTGGGGAGGGAAAGAAGAAGGCAGTGACGCTCGTGTGTGGTTGGGCTTCGCCAATAAGGGATGATTTTGGGCGCTTCTTGACTAGAGACTGAGCAGAGGCTGGAAAATGAGCAGTATATGTTATGTTTCACCGCTGAGATGCTAACGTGGTGACGGAGGATGAATTGTTGAAGCAGACTTCGTACTAAAGTGTTGTAGAGCAGAGGTGATAAACTCGGTCAAACAAAGGACGAGGTCTTAGGCTCTTGACGATTCCAGTGTGCAGCTTTATGGGGATTGGAGCACCCGTGGGGTTGTTCCTGTTGATCCAGACAGCCCGTTCTCCAATTTGTACATCTGCTCCAGACTTTGAGTATGCGACAGAACCCGCGTCAATCACGATGCAACGAGGCAGGAAGCACCTTAAATATGCCCATATAGCGCCTTAGACGTTGGGATTCATTGTCTTGGCTAAAGATACTGATATGGCTAATTAGAGATGAAGCTAGACGAAGCGGTAGTTATTTTAGATTAGTAACACCGGCTCGGGATGAATGCTTTCCCAGGGAGAACAGAGCAGACTGTTCGTGAAGGGTGATCCGACACAACGCTAAGACTAAGTTGACTGACGATTCGATGTCTCAAACAGATGCACATGAAGTTTCGACATGTTGCCTTACGTCCAATATACGTACCGTACGGCGCATCAGTGCACATAGCAAGGGTGGGTGGTATTCCCGTATGTCAAAGATCCGTCAACAGGCTAGGTACGCTAGGGATTCCAGCCGGGAGGGCTCGAGGATACACACGGTCTGAAATACTGGTAGAAAGTATAAGCTCTTAGTTGAGATCCGAGCCGCATTCCCATCAGTGCAGAAGACCCTGCAAGATCAGGCGAGCCAGGTTGGAGGGGAGCTATGGCACGCCTGCAAGTGGTACCCTAACTTGGAGTGACAGCCACCCTGTCATTGAGTCAATGCCAACGTGGATGCTACAAGCGAGTCGGATTGCCCAGTAAGTATCCAGATGACACGTTGGCTATTTCGCTTGTGGAGAGGTTCGCTCCAACCAAGAATAACGCGACTGGTGTGCGCTTGGATGGCATGGCTGCCTGCGCTGTAGTTACCGTTTCGATGACGAGGAAGTTGTCACTCAACACAAGCCACCGGTCTACCAGTAGAGGCGCAGTCCATGTGCTCAAAGATGTTGGGCATGTCCAGCCAGGTTTCCTGACGTTGCAGCAGCTTAGGAGGTTAATATGAGCGCCACTTTGACCTGAGGCTTTGTGGCATTCGATGACAACGTCAATTTGGAGGCATTATCACACATATGCGACAAGAGCAAGATACTATGACTGCACTGTGTAGTCCGTAGTCCCATTCCTTACCTATGTACCAACGGATACGATGAACAGAAATCAATGTAAGCGCCTCCCGCAACCACCCCACGGGACGCTGGTGCGCGTTTCCGACTAGTGTAGTGGAGTCGGTAGGCCCACTGTGACGCCACCGTACGGTTCCCTGGGCGCCTTAGGCGTTACATCAGGTGCCTGGCACAGGTGGACAGCTCTACGTTGCTGCTCGGGTTGCTGAGGTACTTGTACGCGCAGCCCACTACATATCTGGGAAGGTACCTACAGTAGTACAGGTAGGTCGCCTTGGGTGTCGAGGTGTTCCTCCAGTCCTGAGACGGGTTCATATCGGCCATGTAAGGGTTCGATTCGTGCCTTGAACTAACAAGACAGCTTCGGCTGAGGTGCTGTGCCTGAGTAATAGTGTACGGAGTAGAGATGCGTGGGGTGTCCAGATAGGTACAGTACCTAGGTACATCCAGACATTGGAAAGATGATGAAGAACTGATAGGTCCCGCTAGGTACCTTTGCGGCTATGGTGGCAGCAGAGGAACAAAACCAGGTACATGGTCTATTCCCTCCGACCCCGTCACCCAGCCAAGAGCTCATCCTCTGTCCAACTCTACCGCAGCGGTTACAGCTGTTCATCCTTCTCTTCATCCTCGGACTGTTTGCACTTCTTCTCCTCCTTCATCCCTTAGTTCTTGTCCGTCAACCACCAACTCACCGAGATCGTTACCGCGTGCCTCCCTCCGGTCTTCTGTTCATCAAGACGCCCACCATGGCTCCTCCGGCCTTGAGGAGCCTCTTCATCGGGGCCCTGGCTTGCCTGCCCGCCTTCGCGGCGGCACAGCGCAACTACTCCACCACCGCTGATATGCTTCGCGCCCAGTTGACTCTGCTTGATGACCGCCCCTCCGGCTGTCCTCCTTGGTGAGTTTACTTCCGTCTGTGACAAGGTCCTGACCATCGTCTGCCTGTATAGCATGTGATGTTGGCCGCCGCCACGGTTTATTCGCTGCTGACTGATGCTCTGCCCAGCTTCAATTGTCTCCTCCCTGCTCACAAGTGCACCCAGTTCGCGGGGTGTAACGACTACACCGGCAAATGCAACTGTCCGGAGGGCTTCGGCGGCGACGACTGCATCGAACCCCGTGCGCAAACACCCCTTCAATCGCCGCTCTTGCGCCACCCAAGCATATGACTGACTGAGCTGACTAGTGTGCGGATCTCTCTCTCGCGGCTCCAATACCGACAGACCGCGACGGGATGGAGACTTTTGCGATTGCGACGACGGCTGGACCGGCATCAACTGCAACGTGTGCACCTCCAATAACGCTTGCGACGCTCTCATGCCCGATAAAGAGGGTGGCGTATGCTACCAGAATGGCGAGGTCATCAACCACAACTACCAAATATGCGACGTGACCAACAAGAAGATCACCGACTTGTTGGGTACAAAGGTTCCTCAGGTTACTTTCACGTGCGACAAGGCAGACGCGAGCTGTGACTTCCAGTGTAAGTTGCAAATCAATCAACTGAGCAGTGCCGTGCTGACGTGCTCTTCTCAGTTTGGGTCGACGCGCGCGAGTCCTTCTACTGTCACTTGAACGAATGCGAATCTACCGCCGATATCAACGACAGCCAAAATAGCACTGATTACAAATGTGGCAAGATTCGGTGCGACTGCGTCCCCGATCGCATGCTTTGTGGCGAAGGCGGCTCTGTCGACATTACTGAGTTCCTTGTCGAGGAGATCAAGGGTCCGGCTGAGTTCAAGTGCCTCCAGAAGAATGGAGGTGTCAACAACTGCGCCTTCAAGGAGCCCGCAATGGACGATCTCATTCTGAGCTTGATCGGTGATGCCAGCATCCAGTTGACGTGTCGCTCCGGCGAGTGTCTCTACCACACCGAAGTCCCCGGCTACGAGCGCCCAGTCAAGAAAATCAACACACCTCTCATCGCCAGCATAATCGCCGCCTGCTCGTTGTTCGTCGTGGCCGTCATTCTACTTACCTGGTATCTGTCACGAAGACAGTTCAAGTACGGACCTATCGCGCTGGACGATTCCGATGACGAGAGTTTGAAGCTCATGACCGACCATAAGCCGGCTGCTTTGTACTGGGAAAATGTGTCGTACGATCTCAGCGGAAAGAGAATTTTGAACAACATCCAAGGAATGGCGCATCCCGGCGAGGTGACCGCCATTATGGGTGCCTCCGGAGCTGGCAAGACCACATTCCTCGACATTTTGGCCCGAAAGAACAAGCGCGGAACCGTCACGGGCGACTTTTACGTCAACGGCGAGAAGGTCAATGATGTCGACTACAAGAATGTCATTGGTTTTGTCGACCAGGAAGACACCATGCTGCCGACCCTGACGGTCCACGAGACCATTTTGACGAGCGCCCTCCTCCGCCTCCCCCGAAACATGGGCCGAGCTGCGAAAGAGCAACGGGTCATCGAGGTCGAAAAACAGCTGGGCATCTACCACATTCGGGACTCCTTGATCGGCTCCGAGGAAGGCAAAGGCCGAGGCATATCTGGCGGAGAGAAGCGCAGAGTCGGCATCGCCTGTGAGCTCGTCACCAGTCCCTCCATCTTATTTTTGGACGAGCCAACCAGCGGACTCGACGCGTACAATGCGTTCAACGTAATTGAGTGCCTCGTCACCTTGGCCAAGAACTACAGACGCACTGTCGTCTTCACGATTCACCAGCCCCGGTCCAACATTGTTGCCCTTTTTGATAGGCTGATCTTGCTGGCTCGTGGCGGCGCCGTATACTCTGGTCCCTTTGCGCAATGCCAGAACTACTTCGATCACATTGGCTACTCATGCCCGCCAGGTTTCAACATTGCCGACTATCTGGTTGATCTTACCATGCACGCCGGAGCTTCCACCTCGGAGGATGACGGCACCCTTCATGCAGCTAGTGAAGTCGCAAGCCTAGGTCCCAGCAGCACAACCGCCGTGAAGTCGATTGCAAGCATTTCAGGAAGCATCGGGGATGAAAGTGGCGTTGAATCATCCTCCTCGCGACCAAAGAACAAGCGCAGGGATTCCGTCAAGGTCCGCCAGGAACGGGAGCTCTTCACGCGTCGGAAGAACCCTGCTGACACCGCCGCCTCCTCGGACGCTGGCGGGGAAGACGTCGGCTCATTCAAGCTTCAAAACCAGCATGCCGGGCTCGTCCCCTCCATCAATACCGAAGATCCTCACGATCTTCCCCCGGCTGCGTACCTGGGCAATGAACTAGACGTGTTGATACGGTCCTTTGCCGAATCCGACATCGCCGGCTCCACAAATGACGAGATCCAGCAGGCCATCACGGCCGCTAGTGGAGCCAACGGACAGAACGGCAACGGTTACAGTCCCGAGGGGCCCAACATCAACATCAGTGCCATCGGAAAAGGTTACGCGCGCGTCAGCTACACTCGTCAGTTCATCATTCTTTCTCAGCGGACGTGGAAAAATCTCTACAGGAACCCCATCCTGATGTTAACGCACTACGCCATCGCCATTCTTCTCGCTGTCCTCTCTGGTTATTTGTTCTACGGCCTGACCGACGACATTCCCGGTTTCCAGAACCGACTCGGTCTCTTCTTCTTCCTGCTAGCCCTTTTCGGCTTCAGCACTCTGACTAGTTTGAATGTATTCGCTACCGAGAGACTGCTCTTCGTCCGAGAGAGAGCAAATGGCTACTACCATCCCATAACCTACTTTGCGGCCAAAATTCTGTTCGACATCATACCCCTTCGGATCATCCCACCTCTGCTAATGGGAGCCATCATTTATCCGATGACTGGGCTTGTTCCAGACGCCAGCCACTTCTTCAAATTCATTCTGGTACTGGTCTTGTTCAACTTCGCTGCGGCCGCTATTTGCCTCTTCATCGGCATCATTTGCAAGGACGGCGGTGTCGCAAACTTGATTGGTAGCTTGGTAATGCTCTTCAGCTTGCTCTTCGCCGGCCTGCTGCTCAACCACAACGCCATCCCCAAAGCAGCCTTGTGGCTTCAAACACTGTCCATCTTTCATTACGGCTTCGAGTCGCTCATCGTCAATGAAGTCATCCAACTCACGTTAGTTGACAAAAAGTACGGCTTGGATATTACTGTCCCTGGAGCTGCAATCCTCAGCTCCTTTGGTTTCAACAACGACGCCTTGTGGGGCGACGTCATCAGTCTCGGTGTTTTTGGAGTTGTCTTCATCATACTTGCTTACACCGCCATGCACCTTCTCCTCATCGAGAAGAGATAGTCGGCACACCCTTCCCGGTTGGCGGCAGAGGCACTTGATACGCAAGTGCAAGATTACCGAGGTAGTCAGTTGGCCCATTGTAGCCTCGAGCGGCTGGGGCTGGTTTCATAGACATCTCAGAGAGATACATACATGGATTCCTTTTGCAGTGGCAAGTGTTGCTTGCCCTTGTACATATGGGGGTTTCCCCGGGCGTTGGAGGATGTCTTCGTCATGCTAGTATGATAATCGCGGGTTTGATAATGCTACAAAGAATCTATAGTAGTACACGTTGACTCGCGCGCTCCGAGTAACGTTGCATACAGTGATGGTATATGAGCGAGGTCCTGACATGAAGAGACGGCCGAGTTCATATCGATACGACTGCATGCGAGGTTTGACAAAGTCCACAAACTCCTCTTATTTTTGGTACAATGCGCCTCGTGTACCGGCTTCCTGTCCGCCGAGAGGGCAATGGTGGTGTCAAGCTTTCACTCCATCTTGCCGCCAGTCAACTCCTCGGCAATGGTCTTCTGCCTCACCACAGTTTTGTCCTGCTCGGTCTGCTGGAAGTCGATTGCCCGTTGGTCTTTCCTCAACATTTCGTTTAGCATGCCCTGGACAGTCGAAGGCTGCCCCCAAACGTCCCAAGCATTGTCAGCGTCCTGGGTCATCGACTTGCCCTGGCGGTTCCAGTAGTCCTCGGAAAAGAGATCATCCAGCTGCTGGGAGAGCTCTTTTTCATCGACGATAAACTTTGAGGCGTTGATGTACAGCTCCATCAGGGCATCCTGCCTCTGCTCGCTCTTCTTCTGGGCAAGGGCGGCGGTTCTGGCCTTGCTCTCCTCGGCGCGGACGTAGCGGTTGGGGTCCAGCGCGACAGCGGTGGTAGCCGAGTGAGACGACAAGATGGAGCTGCGAGTGAAGCGGTCGTCCTTGCGCTCAGGCGCGGTGGCCGCGCGGTTGTTTTCGCGGAGACGTTGCTGTGAAGCTGCCGTGACGGCCTCGACGCGCTGCTGCTTGCGCTCGTACAACCCCTTCAAAGCCGCCTTCAAGTTCTGGCGACGAATTTCGGCAAGACGACGGCGGTGGTCGAGGCGGGAGCCTGGTTCGGCGGGCTTCTTGGAGGCTTCGTTTGTGGGTCTCGGGGCTGTCTCTTTAAAGTACTTGTGCTGGATCTTGCGGTTGCCCTCGTTGCGCGGGAAGGGGTCCCGGGGGACGGGCAACGTTCCCTTGACCTTGGGCAGCTTCTCCTCTGAGGACTGGGACTGACGCGGCACCGGGACCTGAATCCAGCCGGGCGATTCGGGAGGCACTTTGAGATTCGTGTTCGTAGTTGAGAAGGGTCGTGTGAGGTGGATGCTGGTTCTACCAGCAGTTGGTAGCCGCGCCAAGCGCGCGCAGGAGCATACCGACGACATGTCTGGCGGAGGAAAACTTGGCTTCTGCCAGCTCAATGGCACCAATGATCGAGGAGGTGGCGGCGCTGAGAGATAGACGTTGACGAGTCGTGGCTAGAGAAGCTAATTGCTTTGCTCGCTGGGTGATCACGGGCCTGAGAATTTCTCGAGTGTCCAGGTTTCTATAGACACGCCCCCAAGAACTTCACCCCCTGTGGCCCAATGCGTCGCAGACGTACCTATACTATTGGCTGTTGCTATCGGTTGGCGATGGTGTCCCACTGGACGAACAATAGAGAGCAACAAACGCCCGGGGGTGAAGTTGACACAAAAGCTACGGGGGTGGACACCACGGCTTTGATTGGTCGGTCGGTAGGGCGGCGCATTTTGACTCCGAGAAAAGACCCCAAAAAATCTCAGCGTATCGTCTCCGCTAAAAATTTACAGGAGGCAGCCCCACTAACGCAGAGAAGTTCTTTACTCCCGTTGCGAGCTCCAACCTCTTTCTCTCCCTCTTCTATCACTCACCGACTCCAACTGCAGCCCGGCCTTGAGTATCCTTTGCTCATCTTTTCAAGTGTACGACTGGGCAAGTTCGCGGTCACAAGATGGGAACCGGAAAGAAAGAGGCGAGCCGAAAGGTTCGCCAGGGCAAAACCGGCGATGGCATGGCCAACGTCAAGGTCAAGGGTGAAAACTTCTATCGGTAGGCGTCGCCCGCTTTGGCTCGTGTTTCGACTGGCCGTTGCTAACGACTGCTTCCAACAGCTCCGCTAAGAGAGTGCGTCAATTGAATATTCTCAAGGATGGCAAGGCCCAGCGCAACGCCGACGGAGAGATCACCAAGGCTGCTTCCTTCCAGAGCCGAGATGTCCCCAACGCTCGCATCGAGCCCAACCGCAAGTGGTTCGGCAACACCCGCGTCATCTCCCAGGAGAGTTTGACGGCCTTCCGCAGCGCCATGGCGGAGAAGGCCGCAGACCCTTATTCGGTCCTGCTGAAGAGCAATAAGCTTCCCATGTCGTTGATCAAGGATGGCTCCGATACCAACGGCCTGAAGAAGCACCAGGCCAAGATGACGATCGAGACCTCTTCGTTCGGCGACACATTCGGGCCCAAGGCGCAACGTAAGCGCGTCAAGATTGGCGCCGGCACCATCTCTGATCTTGCTGGCGACGCCGACAAGAGCTTGGACACCTACACCGAGCGTTTGGAGCAACAGAAGCTCCTCAGTGGACAGTCCGGCGGTCCCGAAGAGGAGGAGGCTCACGTCACCATGTCGATCGAGCCCATCTTCAACAAGGGCCAGAGTAAGCGCATTTGGAACGAGTTGTACCGCGTTCTAGACTCGTCTGATGTCGTTATCCACGTGCTCGATGCTCGCGACCCCCTCGGCACGCGCTGTAAGAGTGTCGAGAAATATCTCACCGATGAGGCCCCTCACAAGCACCTCATCTTCGTCCTGAACAAGACTGATTTGGTACCCACCACTGTTGCTGTAAGTTGACCTCGACGATCCCTTCTTTCCTCCAGACCCCAGTCGTTTTGTCAGGAAGCCTTTCGCACATCCGTTGCCCCCAATGGAAGGCTCTCCGTTACACGCTGGGAAAATCAAGGAGCGTCTCGATGTCTTGGTCTTCGGACCTTGGCTGATGGGGTCCGTTTTGGATATTCCATCATGAGACGCAATTGCATCACTTTTGAGTTGAAGTCTGCCAGTGCTCCTCCGAGCCTCAACATGGCGGTATTTCTTAGTAGCGAAGCATACATGCCCTCGACCATGGTTATGTCGTTGTTTGTCGTCAAAGCAAAAACTGACCAACACAGGCCCGCTGGGTGCGATACTTCTCCAAAATCCGTCCCACACTGGCAATGCACTCGAGCATCACGAATCCCTTTGGCAAGGGTAGTTTGATCGAGCTACTCCGGCAATACGCCAAGCTCCATAGTGAGCGCAAACAAATTTCGGTTGGCCTTATAGGTTACCCCAACGTCGGCAAGAGCAGCATCGTGAACACACTCAGGAAAAAGAAGGTCGCCACTGTCGCGCCCATTCCTGGAGAAACCAAGGTCTGGCAGTACATCACGCTTACCAGGAAGATCTGTACGTTTTCCTCATCAATACATTCATTCCATTAAGCGGGTACTGACTTGTTGCAGACCTCATCGACTGTCCCGGTATTGTACCACCAGCTCAATCAGACACACCCACGGACCTCTTGCTTCGAGGTGTGGTCCGTGTTGAGAACGTTGACAATCCAGAGCAGTACATTCCCGCCGTACTTGCCAAGGTAAAGACCCATCATATGGAGAGGACCTACGAGCTCAAGGGCTGGAAAGATCACATGGAGTTTTTGGAGATGATTGCTCGAAAAAGCGGTCGCCTGCTCCGCAAGGGAGAGCCCGACTTGGACGGTGTTGCCAAGATGGTCCTCAACGACTTCATGCGTGGCAAGATCCCGTGGTTTACCCCAGCACCCGTGGACGAGACCGCTGAAACAGGCGAAGGTATCGAGGGTCGCGGTGGCAGACTGGGAGAGATGCCGCAAAAACGCAAGAGGGAAGACGTCGAGAGCGTAGCCGACACTTCCATGGGGCCGTCAACGGTCGCTGGCGACGATAGCGATGAGGGAGAGGAAGATGATGAGGAAGACGATGAGGAAGACGACGAGTTCGAGGGCTTCGGGTCCGGCGATGAAGGCGAGGCCGATGCCGATAAGTCATTGGCTGAAGCATCGGAGGATGCAAGTGAGGCGTCGGACGACGTAATTCCATTGACCGACGACGCGAGTGAGGAAGCCGGTGACGGAGTTGAGTCGGAGACGAGCTACAACACCTCGGTCCGGGCCATCTCAGATCGTAGTACAAGGAGTACTCGTAGTACCCGAAGCGCAACTGCGAAGAAGCGGAAAACGACATGAAGAGCCACGACCTGATGAGGCCCATATGACGCGCCGCCGAAGTATCGGCGGCGTCTCCTACTCAGGTACGAAACAAGTCGGCCACTAGACCGACTCAGGACGTCGTCCCAATCGTGGGTGGTCGCGTTGAGGCTGTACAAGGGCTGTTGTGGAAGGGAAGTCTTCGCAAGGGTCGGTCAGGCATGATCATGCGAGGCGAACTCGCCCGTGTTGCGATGCCGCTGGTGGCGGTCTAGTACGAACCGAGTGCGGTTCTTCGGAGCAACGCAGGACCCTGCTTCCCTGTCCCCCCAGCTCAGCACGGGCTTCAGCCGCAAATGTTCCCTCCGAGATCTACGCAGATTCTCGAGAGGCTGCTGATTTCAGCAATACTTTCTACATGTGATACCCATGACTTTGTACTCTGTCTTCATTATACATACCACGTTTCGAGGAGAAACATGGCTATTGTGCGCTCTTATGAGAGAAATGGAACCAAAAGTGACGGAACGGAGCAACGGAAAACATGCAGCGATTCAGCTCTCAACGCCGGAGCGCGTTCGGAAGAAAGAAAAGATGAGATGACTTTCCATTCATCAGTCAGTTCAATGAGATTGATTCGTCAATGCAAGCAATGAAAACTTTGTTTCCCTTCGTTTCCCTTCTCGTTTCTTCTTTTTATCTGTGCCGTCCGCTTCACTTTCCCAACGATGAAGCCAAGACCCTGTAGCTAAACATCGGTCAGCGGAAGTGGAGGGTTCGATGACAAGATTTAGAGTTCCCGCTCGTCAGGACTGAACGGAGAGTTTATCCATCAACCTGGTTACTTCTGATGCCTGATGGAGCGAGTCCTACACCTTCTGTCGTTGATTCGCGGGCTCGCCGATTTCCTGGCCAGTTGTCAATATTTGTCATTGGGATCAAAACTCATCCGAAGTGAAGAGAATGAGTGCCTCCTTGCCTTGGTCCTGGAGTGAAGCGAGCGAGCGAACGAGTGGCCGCCTCTGCAATTCTTGTGTTGACGCGGCGTGGCCGATGTCCATTGTCTTCGAATGCTTCATGTTTCTCCGTCTTCCGCCTCGGCTTTTGCTCCGGAACCCTAGCCGGCCATATTTCATGATTCGCATCGTTTCGAAGAGAAACATCGTCGTCGAAACTGTTCGCTTGTTTGCTCTGCCTCCACCACGCCCGCACACCCACCGTCGACGACAAGCCCCTCCATGACGACTCGTTCTTGTTTCCCATCAGCCGGCCGGCTAGTCAGGAGAAGCAGACTTTGTGCCGTCTTTGCAGTTCTGTCCAGCTCTTGAATCATTCGTCGTAAGTCAAGCTTTGAGGGGTTGGAAAAGCATAAAAGATGAGAAGACTTCCGCCTCTCTTCGACGGAAATTTGCCAGAGCTCAAGCTTCACACTTCGTTTGACCTCCATCTTTACTTCTTCGATCCGATCTTCTTTCCTGCGGTGACCGCTTTGCATTGCCAGAGTGACACTTCACCTCACCCACTCCTCTTGAGCCAAGAACGGGCGTATAAACACACGCATCCGCGATTACACTTCCTGAAGTCAAAACACTCTCAGTGGTCTCGACGTTTCTTACCACGGTCAAACCACCGTTCTACACTTCATAGAATATCCTCGGCAGACAGACAAGATGCGTCTTTCTGTGGTCACCGTCCTTTCTCTGGCGTCGACCTCCTTAGCCCTCAGCCTCGGTGTCAGAGACTCCAATACCACTCTGCTGCACCCTGAGCACACACCTGGTGGCGGCAGTGGTGAGGGTGGTGGCGCCGAAGGAGGCCAGGGAGGAGAGAAGGAGGCCGAAGACACATGTAAGGGTGAAGGCGGCGGCAAGGAGCCTGGCAAGGAGCCTGGCAAGGAGCCCGGAAAGGAGCCCGGCAAGGAGCCCGGTAAGGAGCCCGGCAAGGAGCCCGGCAAGGAGCCTGGCAAGGAGCCTGGCAAGGAGCCTGGCAAGGAGCCTGGCAGGGAGCCCGGCAAAGGAAAAGGTGACGGCAAAGGAAAAGGTGACGGCAAAGGAAAAGGCAAAGGAAAGGGGATAACCGACTGCATCAGACTGCGCCTCAAGGCAAAGGGTTCCGTCGCTGGCGCAATCGGTCAGCTGAACAGCGGACAGCTGAGAATCGGTCTCGAGCCGGTGACGCTCCGCCTGGAAAAGGGCGAGCTCGTCGACGACCGCCGTCGAGGCTGCTGGTGGACTCGTAAGTTGCTCCCCTCCAATTTTCACGAACAGTTTTCTAATGTTCTTCGACAGCCCCTACGGAGACCCTGCAATGTGACGAGGGTCAGAAGCCAGAGAGCGGCTTCGAAGTTGGCTGTGATGGCCGGATTGCCTTCAAGGACCAGAAGAAGTTCTTCCAGTGCGAGGCCGACAATCAGCAGTACAACGTCTACAAGAAGAACGATCAGGGTGCCAACTGCGCCGAGGTTTCCCTTTATGCTGTCGGCTGCAATAAGGAGGGTGGCGGAAAGGGAGGTGGTGAGGGCGGCGGCAAGGGAGGCGGGAAGGGAGGCGGTGATGGTGAAAGGCCAACGGAAAGCCCTCAAAACGCCACCTTCACGAACAGCAGCTCAAACGCCTCCCCTCCGGTGAGGCTGATCTGAGTGTGCCACAACTCTCAGAGTTGCCTTCAACAATCAGCTGCCGTCCAGATAGTCAGGAATCCACGGCAGGAACATAAAAGGTGGTGGGGTCAGCATTGCTGTGGTATGGCATACAGGGTTCATGTGGGATGAGTCTTTTTGGTGTCAGTTCGTATAGGAAAAAATGGAGGAGATGGCATTTGCATCATTAAGACTCAATCAGCTCATGGCGGTGCCTCGTCAGACTGACTGGCTCGGTAGACTTACCAAAAGAAAAAGGTTCGCTATGCTTCAATTTCTGTGGCATATAATTTGCATGCCAATGTGAAGGAACACGTGCCCTCTGATACTGGTTGCATGGTTCCTCAAGGTACAAGTAGCATAGCAAGGAGGGGGCAGACGTTGCCATTGGCGAACGAAGACTATATGGGTTATTCAACTCCTCTGAAAGAATAAGGAGACGATTTACGTTTGAGCCTTTTTTCCTAGGTGAGCTATGAGTCCTGAATCTTGAACGGTTACCAGCCGTTGTTCAGGATCTGGCGAGTTGTATAATGTAGACGAGATGTGAGTACCTTACCGGATGAGTGAGATGGTGTAGTAGAACGAATGTCGAACTATGAGAAGAAGCTGCCCAGTCCAAGCGCATCGGAGGGATTCAATGGACTCGTAGGGATTTCTTTCTTCGCGGATACAGCTTTTCTTCCTGGCTGGCGCCGTGGTAATCATCGTCCACCTGCCGCCCACGTGTCAGTGTCTCTCGGTCCATCTTGCAACCTAGCGAATGGCTCAGATTGCTGCCTGGATTTTTTTTCGGTGTTTTTCTTATTTTCTTCCAAATATCGGTTTTTTGAGGTGTTCTTCGCCAAAAAACGTTGTTGGGTGTCTTCCATGGGTCGACTTTCATCGCTCCTTCCTCACTCCTTCCTCACGTGAGCGGTTCCGGGTTTTTATAACTCAGTCATCGCACCACCACCACCATGAGCGAGATAAAGGCGACAACGAGAGACGGAGAACAGAGTACCTTAAGATCTCCGGCTGCATATTCCGAACTTCTCAACAGCCAAGCAGAGGTCGAGGTGACCAGGCGAGCCAGCCAGATTCGCGACAGACTTGCGATCCCCAGCCGCTGCGCCAAAACTATCATCCAGCATCGCGCGGACGAAATACGCAACAAAATGGTGCTTCCTGAGAATCAAGACTTCGACGACATGGAGATCGATCTGATCCGTCATCCGGATGACCACCATTACGACAGGGACTTGGATCATGAGTCCCAGTTCCGTGGTCCCGAATCTCCTTGCGCAGTCACCGCGACGGAAATTGAGACTCCTCTCCCAGCTTTGTCATCCCGTGAGTAAAGACTAAATGTTCCATTAAGGGAACGGCTCGCTGATCGTCCCAAGAACAATCGTCTCAGCCGCAAGCTTCTCTTAAATTGCCGTCTCGTCCTCCGAAACAGTACTCTGCCCAGCCTGCAACCTCGTCCACTGCTCAACGTCGCAGCCGGTCCCGTTCTTGTATGAATACCAATCCTATCCAGATGTCAAAACTTTGTCGTAATATCTAACAACTCGCCATCACAGATACCGACACCAAACGACAAGCCAGCGTTGCCAAGGTCCACACTCCTTCACGGCAGAAGCAGCAGGAGCATCGTCCTGACAATCCAGTCACGCCGTTGATGCGGCAGCGCCAACGACCACTCGGAAACCTCGGCCTCACATCCAGCGGATATACCGCCACCACTGGCAATACAACGATTGCCATGCCGTCGACCTTACCACCAACCTTACCGCCGACCCTGCCAGCGGTCCGCCCCGGATACGGACCGGGGCCCGTCTTCGCCAGCTCATTCGGCCATACTGTGTTGCGGAACCCCGCCCTGATAAATGACAATATGACCAATTCAGCCCATAATCTCGCCCGCATGGGAAACAAAGACACTTGGCCTGGTGAGAAGGTCTTTCTCGACGTGTATTCCAACCTGGTCAAGGCCCGTCAGCTCGCCAAGCAAGGGTATTCCGGTCCATTCAAGGCTGGAATATACCTCTGTCTCATTGACTCAAAAACTGGTCTGCCTGAAAATATCGGCGTTCTCAGGTTCGACGCTGTGGCAACCGAGAAGGTGCGTGACATTGCCATTGAGGCGGCGAAGAGTGATTCAGACATCGACCCTTTGGGTATCGGTCACAATGTTATAACCGCGCACCATCTCGGCAACAACAGAGACCTGAGCAGCTTCTTGCCAACATGTTCTGGAACGCCAATCTGGTCTGAGAGTCAGCCTTCTTTCAGAGGCTTTCAAGAAACTCGTGTTGCCGGGCATGTTGTCGGCGCCGGATAGAATCTGGCTGTTCCGCCAAAGCCCTCACACGGAAAGAAACCTCAGAAAGTTACGGCTAGGAACGTGTTCATGGGACTTCCTGCTACTATGTTCGCAGAGCCTGTCCTCAGAGAGGACGAGACTCTTCAGCCTCTATCGGTAGAGAGAGATGCCCCAGTTTGGGACGTGGAAGCCAATGCTCCAGGCATAGAGGGCATCTGGGAGGGCTTGGAACTCTGGGGGAGCGAGGGTGACGAAGATGCTGGTTGGCCACGCCTTGAGGAGGACCTGGGACAGTCGGATGAGAAGATTCAAAATCACAATCGGCCAGCCATTGAGGTTGACGAGCCCCTGGGCATCGAGGTGGAAATGGAGCTGTGGGAGACCGAGGATATCGAAGAGCTCCATTAGCTACTGGGATAGGCTACACAGACCAGATTTGGCAAGTGTTCTATCGGTTACGAATGGAAATGCGGTCACAAGCGGTTCTCGGGGGCTTATTATTACCTCCTGCGTCTTTCGCAGCAAAAGATTGCGGAGAGAGGTTTGCTCGAGTTCGAAGAAGAACTATGCTAAGGAAGAGAAACGAAGCTTCATCTAGGGAATTGAAGTTTGTCTCATATAATCCACCTGAAAGAGCATACATAATTACTGAGAACGAGTCTATCTCAGAATTGAGATAGATCATCAGGCTACAGACGTGTGACAGCTTCAAAAAAACGCATGTCAATAATCTGATGCCTATAGGAGCTTTATTTGGTACTACATAGTATTGCTACACAATAACCACCAGCGCTCATCTGAGATCAAGTCGTATCTCGTCATAAGTCGAACCTTGGCCGCCATGTCTCTTCTGGCTGGCAATCTTCGTCCCGTCCCTCGACGAACATGTGGAGGGGCCGGCTTCAACACCACTCTAATCTCATTCTCTTGCCGGGATTGACGCTGCCGGTTGGGGGATAGCCTACTCCGCCAGGAAACAAGTACAGCAGCGTCCTAGTATGTTCTCTCATGCTGCGGTGGTACAGAGTTTCTCCCCCAAAACAATATTCATTTTCGTGGCTTGGCCAGCGCGAGGCGCCGTACAACACGCAGCGGATGTTGTCGCCTGTCGACTGACGACTGACGCTATCCTTCTCTTTTGACATTCTTCAGCGTACGGATACGATGAAACATCACCATGGTGACTGGGCCACGCAAGGATTGCACTTGCCCACTATGATATGTCTTCTTCTCTCCCATGTCAATGCAAGATTGAACGTGCCCTTGTCCACCTCACGTGCAGGCTCTTCTGTCGACAAGCTGCCCTCGAGACGGCAGCCGAGGCAGAGGCAGAAACGTCTCGCTGGAAACCACACCTACATGCTCCCTCGCACAAGCTACATGTCTTGTCGCCCATCCGATCAATCCTTCGTCCCAAGACATGGCGCTACGATGTTGCGTCGGAAATTGCTGCGCGCACTGCATATTCCGTCCCTTCTATCATGACTGCTGCGTCTCGGCGGGCCGCTTTTGGTCGGTAGAGTTCTCGGCTCTTTGTCTTCCACCTTTTCGTAACCCCTCGATATGTCTGCTCTGAAGCCTAGAGAAGACAACGTCATCCAGATAAGACCATTCACCGGCGTTCGTCAGTCGCCATCTTTGAACAGCTGTCTGTGGTTGTGACAACAAGAAATATGAGAACAGAAGTCGACGAAAATGACGTGCGATCACAAGAAGCGCATGAGGATACAAGCTTCACGGTTCAAGATGGAATCCCCATCAACGCCGCAGGCCATAGAGACCAGCTGTTGCGCCAGTATAGCCTTTTCGGGCTAGCAAGCATGGCTCTCACCGTGGATAATGCTTGGGTTGCGCTGGGTTCGTCCATATCTGTTTCTATCCGCGAGTACAGGTTGAGCTGATTGAGCTTCTTCACTGGCTGGATTGCAAGACCAACTATGATAATTCTAGTCAACGGCGGCCCGCCCGGCATCATCTACGGCCTCTTGGTTGCCGTCTTTTACTACTGTCTCATTGGTATGAGTCTATCAGAGGTCTGTCTGTCCAAACACTCTCCTTTTCTTGAAAGAAAGTGAAAGGGGGCAAAAAAACATGGGTTCTGCGCTGACGCGACTCGAAGCTTGCCTCATCGGTTCCTACACTCGGGGGTGTATATCACTGGGCGACCGTTGCCGGTGGCCATCGATGGGGCCGAGTACTAGGTTTCTTCACAGGATGTGAGACGATCAGATGCTGCGGGACTTGCAACACCCTGCGCTACGACGGACTCATAGGGATCAACTTCTACGGCTGGATGTTCTCGTTGGCGTCTCTCATGCAAATATCGAGCAACGTCGCCGTAAGCATGTACGCCGTCTACCACTCGGACAACTATGTCAGCCAGCCATTTCATATTGATATTGGTTACATCCTCACTCTCTGGGGCTCGGCAATCTTCCTGATCTTCGAGAACAGATATGCACCCCATACGCAGCACGTGGGGACCTTTTTCGTGCTTGTCGGGGGCGTCGTCACTATAATCGTCCTGGCGGCTATGCCCACACGTCACGCCAGCAACCACGTCGTCTGGGCTTCTTTCAACGAGAACAACGCGACGGGATGGCCAGGCGGGGTTGCTTTCTTGTTGGGCGTCTTGAACGGAGCCTTCACAATTGGGACTCCCGACTCGGTCACGCACATGGCGGAGGAAATGCCCCTACCCCGGAAGGATCTCCCCAAGGCCATCATGCTGCAGATCCTTCTTGGGTTTGTCTGTAAAAGAATGGCTTTTCCCACTTGGTGGCAAGGCTGACTGACCATTATAGTTGCCTTTTGCTTCGCGGTTGCAGTGTCATACGCCATCACAGACATGACGGCACTGCAAGGAGACTTCAACACGTTTCCATTGACCAATATATATGTGCAGGCCACGACCAACACCAGTGGTATTCGGAGCCCCGGTGCAGCTTTTGGGCTGCTTTCCATCATGCTTGGTTGCACCTTGACCTGTTGCGTTGGATTGACACTTACAGTAAACGCGCCGTTATCTGATCCATCGCATTTACAAGACGAACCGTGAAAAGACTAACCAAAAAGTAGGTTTCGAGGACGTATTGGGTCTTAGCCAGAGACAATGCCGTTCCCCTTTCCAAACTGTTTGGACAGGTTGACGAGCAGCTCAGCTGCCCCGTCTGGTCGACCCTCTTTGTCTGTACGTTGAGTGTCAAGTCAAGCAATACGTAGACATACATGTTCTAATAAGCCTTAGGTGTTGTGGCGACAGGCTTGGAAACAATCCCTCTCGGCAGCCCAACGGCCTTCCTCGCTTTAGCAGGGTCTTTCATCGTCCTCACTTCCATGTCGTACGCCATCCCATTCACAGCACACATGCTCTCGGGACAGAAGTACTTTCCCCGGGGGCCATTCCATCTCGGAAAAGCGGGATATCCCATCAACGCGTTTGCAGTACTTTTCATCGTCGTCTTCGACGTCCTCTTTTGCCTTGGTAAGCCGAATCCTGAGCCCATCGAGATGTCTGACGGTGACTGATCAATACCTTGCCTTCATCTTGCCTGCTAAAGAAGCAAATACGAACTGGAGTAGTGTTATTTTGGTTGTTAAGGTGGCAATAACCGGGGCACGGTGGGCATTGCATGCTGCTCAACATTATCCTGGTCCCGAGGTAATGGCGTTGTATGTCCACAATGAGACAATAGCGCCAGCGGTGACAGGAAATGCTGCAAGAAGTGGGAAAGCGAAGGAGTATGAGGCTTCGCAGATCAAGGAAGCCCATACATAATCTGGGCATATGGAGATGACGTGGCCAGAATACAGACACGTTGCCTTTTAAACAGCAAGAAGTGATGAAAGAGCACTATGGTACCCACGTTATGTCGGTGACCCAGACGAGGGACTCCCGAAAAATTGCTTTGAAGTGCTTGGACAGCGAAAAACAGAGCAAGCCCGTCGGTGTTGCGAGAGTCAGATAAGTATTGCTCGGCCTAGCCCGCCACTTGCAGCAACTACACCCCGCCAGCCTGCAGGCTTCTTTCTAGCTGAAAGGGATCCAGGAACATGGTGATCCGTGGCATTCGCTAATCCCTGTCTCCATATTTGAGAAACATGAGAAGAATGAAGAGGCTGACCCCGCAGGCGCCTTTCCGGTCGCGGGGTCGAGGCCGCGATGTTCGAAAGCGGACTTCGGGGGGCGATGGTCCGCCGTTGCATCCCCATACCTCGAGTCGGAAACAAGGCCCCAGAAAGTCGACTTGATGTCCAAAACGTTGTGGTATATCGCCACCGACTTGAAGTTGCGCGCGAAGTTGACTGAGAGGGGCGGGGCGGTCCAGCGCTTGATGAGGCTTGCGGCGGCCATGGTTCGTCACAACTTGCGCAGCCCTCTTCTGGGAGATCGCCGGAAGCGAGACGATAGATCTTGGTTCTTCGGACCCTCGGTTCCAGAGAAACTCCAAAGGAATTTGATGGAGTCACCGGGGCATGCAATGTAACTCAGAACCCTGGCCGCTCAAGCAAGCCGGCCTGTCCATCCGTCTGTACCACAAGAGCATGGTGTGATGTGGTGTCGACGTGCTCCGCATCCGCCCCGGTCTTTTTGGATGCGTTCCCTGAATTGCAGACACTCCATCAGTTGATCCAAGGGTCCTGCCATCAGCCGTGGCTTGAGGTGGACGTGAGACTTGAAACGCCATTGATGGAATCTCGTGGTCACGAGGCGGGTGACTTTTGTAGGAAAGGAAGATGACCCTCCGTAGAGAGCGGTTGCTCCAAAGAGAACGACGGCAGAAAGGCTGCGAGGCGAAGAAGTGGAATATATAACGACGGCCTTTTACCGACAGTCGAGAGCTTCTGGCCTCGGCGCTCAAGACAGAAGCTGAATCGTCATTTGGCATCATGAAGTCCATCGTTGCCGGTGTTCTCTCTCTCGCGGCCGCTGCCTCGGCGCAGCAGGTTCTGTACGGACAATGCGGTGGGCAGGGTTGGGGCGGACCGACGACGTGCGTGTCGGGCTCCGTCTGCACGTACTCGAACCTGTGGTACTCGCAGTGCCTTCCTGGTATTTTCCATCCCTCCGGTTGAAACCCAAAGACTCGGGAAGCTCACAAGCTCAGGTACTGCCGCCACCACCACTGCCCGGACAAGCACGCTCGTGACCTCGACGCGTCCGGCGAGCTCGTCTTCGACGTCCGTCCGAACCAGTTCCACGAGGACCTCTTCGTCGGCACCGCCTCCCAGTACAGGGTTCCCGACCACCAGTGGCACCCTCTTCAACATCGACGGGGTCACAAAGTACTACGCAGGCACCAATTGCTACTGGTGCAGCTTCCTGACCAACGCTTCGGATGTGGACCTCGTGCTCGGGCACCTCCGAACGTCTGGTCTCAAGATCCTCCGCATCTGGGGCTTCAGCGACGTCAACACGATCCCGCAGTACGATAATTGGTTCCAACTCTTGACGCCGACGGGCTCGACCATCAACACTGGGGTTAACGGACTCCAGCGCCTCGACACGGTGGTGGCTTCGGCCGAGAAAAACGGCATCAAGCTCATCATTAACTTTGTCAACAACTGGGATGACTATGGCGGAATCAAGGCGTACACCAACGCGTTCGGGGGTGACCACAACGGCTGGTACACCAACACGGCGGCACAGGCGCAGTACAGGAAGTACGTCGAGGCCGTGGTAAGCCGCTTCAAGTCGAGCAGCGCGATCCTCGCGTGGGAGCTGGCCAACGAGCCGCGCTGCAACGGATGCAGCACGAACGTCATCTACAACTGGGCCAAGTCGGCGTCCGAGTACGTCAAGAGCCTCGACCCAAATCACCTGGTGACGCTGGGCGACGAGGGAATGGGACTGCCCGGCGACACCAGCTACCCTTACGGATACTCGGAGGGCACCGACTGGGTCGGCCTGTTGAACATCACGACGCTCGACTTTGCGACGTTCCACTTCTACCCCAACTCTTGTAAGTCGGCTTGCCGTACCCATCTCTGAGTGGTAAATCTTGCAACTGACGACGGGTGGCCAGGGGGCCTTGGCTACGCTGCCGGCAACAAGTGGGTTACCGATCACGCGGTGCACTGCGCTGCTGCGAACAAGCCTTGCTTCTTTGAGGAGTGTAAGTTAAAGACGTCTGCGTCGGCGATGGGGACGAGATACGGCGACTAACAAAGTATCACAGACGGCGCACCGTCCCAGCACTGCGAGCTGGAGAGGCCCTGGCAGATCACGTCGGCCAACACGCCAGGCATGGCCGCGGACGCCTTTTGGCAGCTGGGCGACACCATCAGCACAGGAAAGACACACGACGATACCAACACCATCTACTATGGCACCGACGACTGGACCTGCCTTGTCACGAACCACGTCGCAGCCATTGGCTAAAGCGCAAGCAGAAGTTGGAAACTTGAAGTAGGCAAGTGATGATACGCGGAAGGAAGGCTCGGTGTTGTAAGTGGTGATGAAGACGTAAATACTTGTTGTTGTTCGCTGTACATATTGCACTCAATACTTGACACAAGGAAGGATGCTGAAGTCGACCATTCATGCTCCAGTTATCCGTACTGTGTGTTCTGTACATAAGGTAGTAATTACCGCGTGCTAAGGTACCTACTAAGGTGACCCCAGGTGATGGCAGCCAGTAGGGGCACAGTCAATGGGTGTTACCTAAAGTCCCTGGGTACCTCCGTCGTTCGCCTACGATGGTAGGTACTTATAGAGCAATTAGGTACACACCTTCCTTACCTACCTGCAGCAATCATGGATGCGTCATGGGTAGTAAAATCCTTTATCGATAAGCGTCCGCTGCCCTCCGAATCGCCGCAAAACATGTCCAGTCCAGCATGCGAATGCTTCCAGTCACTTGCCTTCCCGCACCATAGCAAACCATTGACGGGCAGATAGCAACATGGGCGCATCTTCGTCGAAAGCAGCACAAGGCGCCGCGCGCAAATTCCCAACTCGTGCCCCGGGAGCTGTACCGCCGACATCAACATCGACCTCAGCTACCAGAGCTGCCCCAGTGCCTACGCCGCCTCTGTCTCAATCGCCACAGGCCAGGCCGAAGGCAAAGGCTGCCACATCCAAGACTGATGGTAAGCTTCGGCGTCGTTTCAACATTGACTGAAGGCAGAGATTCTAACCTTGCTCCCTGTCAGACATTCTTGCCGACTCCATCAACCCCGACACCGTCACCGAAGGATTCTCCTCGCGCCTGCGCCAGATGGGCGTCGTGCAACCAAACCCGACCTTCTCTCCCACCTCGACAGCTCAACCGTTCCCACACGCTGCCGCAACCCAGAGCCCAGGCCCATTGTATCCGTCGATCTCGAGGAACCAGACGCTTGGGACGTTAGAAGCGAGGCGCAAGATGCAGCAGCGAGCCACCGAGGAGTTTGAGGGGCTTGGCAGGAGTACCAGTGCGGGCAGAGAGTTTTTGGACCTTAATACCATAGTCCAGGTCCTCCTCATGCGCGAAAAGGGTCATACGGCGGCCGATATTGAACAAAGATTTGACCTGAAGAAGGGAGTAATCGAGAGATTAGGACGGCAGGGCATCACTCGTGTGGCATAGATTGCGGCGGCAGTCATTTAAGGATCAAAGGCTGTATTATGTGTAAAGAATGGGCCAACGCCTCGAGCCCTTTCGCCAGACTCCTCCGGGTCTGTGTGAATTATCACTAACCAAAGACATGAAATTCGTCACCCCTACATTTTGGTCGACCCTTGCCTTTTTACCACGCGCAATGCCCGCCATCTATGCGCAGGTCGCTGCCCGTCATGAAGCTGCTGGCGTCGCTCAACAAAAAGACGGCGGCTCCACGGTACTCTTCGGGGGTGCTGAGTCTTCCCAGCATGTTGTGCTTTGGCCATTCGGTCTTTCGCTCGGGGTACGTTTCGAAGAGGGCCTCCACCATGGCCGTGACAATGTACCCGGGCGAGATGGTGTTGACGCGGATCTTGTGCTCACCCCACTCGGAGGCGAGGTTGCGCCCGAGTTGCAGGACGGCCGCCTTGGAAGCGTTGTATGCGCTGGAAGAATGAGTGTTAGTCTGTCGTTCCGCTGGACGCTATGAAGCATGAAGTATTCGTGACGTAGACACTTACGGGCAGATCAACCCCCTGTTGGCGACTGTGCCGCTCATGCTGCCGATCAGCACAATGCTGCCTCCGCTCTTGAGCTTCACCATCTGACGCGCAACGGCCTGGGCGGTCATGAAGACGCCGGTGACGTTGACGCCCATCATCCTGTCGACGTCGGCCGCCTTGTAGTCGAGCGCCGGCGTCTCCTGCTGGATTCCGGCGGCGGCGATCAGGCCGTCCAGGCGACCGTGCTTGGCGGCAATGCCCTCGACCGTCTCGTTGAGGGCGTCGACATCGCGGACGTCGACTTGGTGGTAGGTTAGCGACGTCGCGAGCTCGCTTTGGGCTCTGAGAGCGACCTTTTCAAAGTCGGGGTCTGGCTTCGGGAGGCGATCGATGGCGTGAACTGCGCGGTCGAGTACGTCAGTCATCAACTCCCATGAGGGCTTGCTTTTTTTCGGCAGAGCACGGGATCGAAATGCGCTTACCTGTTGCGCCGGCTTCGAGGAGGGCCTCGGCTTGTGTGAGACCAAGACCTCTTGCGCCGCCAGAGACGACAATGACTTTGTCTTGGAGGTTGAACTCTGGCAGAACTCGAGTGAGAGTGGGTGATGTGAGAGGAGCACAGGCGGAGGGGCTTGCGTGGAAGCTTCTTAGCTGCGAGGCGAAGGGCCGAGATGCTGTTCTGAGTTGTTGCGCCACGGATGGCTGAGCAGCGGGGCGGAAAGGCCTCAACCGGCTGGCGAGGCGAGACATGTTTCTTGCGGCGAAGATGATGTTGAAGCGAAAAGGAGGGCGATGTATGAACGTGATCAACGACTCTTTTGTGGTCACGGTATAGCAGACCACTCCCTTGTTGCGCAAGGATTCGGTTCGCTGGATTCGTGTCTGAGAAGGCAAGGGATAGTGAGAGATGGGGATGGGAAATGCTGTGCTGCGAATAGTGCTGCGTTGCGCCGAAGACGTGAGAGGCAGAAGGCTGGCTGATTGTACGATGGAGAAAGGTGAAGCAGTGCTGCAAAAGTATGGGAGCACCTCGTCTTCTTGTCACTTATATACCTCCGGACTTGGGCTGGATTTCACCGGGAGGGCTATCATGAGCTCGAGTTGCTGGTCTTGGACGGAGCGGAGAGTTCCCCGCACGGCGACGCCATGTTTTCTTTCCCCTCACCTCTATCTGGCTTTCCCAACCTTCATGCCACTTCTCAGATCAGCATTCCGCGAGAACGGCTGGATGGACTGGGAATGGCACGACATCCCATCCCGCACATGCACCCGCATCCGCACCAACAGCCAGACTAGCGCCGGGGCATTGGTGCGTTCAAGCCGTCAGGGATATGATGGGATGGTGGGTTGTTGGTCACTTGAGCGCATGTCCCCGGCCCGCATTCGAACTGGCAGTGCCTCGCAGCGCGTCACAGGTATCGTGAGTGTGTGTGGCGGCCGGAGCTTTCGCCTCGACTTTCTCTTGGGGAGGTCGCTGCCGTTCGTTGACTTGTCCATTCCAAAGATCCCTATCCACGCGCGGCGGCGGATGGAGCCTCGGGTTGAAGGGGCTGGAACGTCTAAAGAGAGGGTCAGGACCAGTCATTCAGTCAACGTCCGAGACAGGTCATGCGGGAAATGTCAGATATCAAGTTCACGATGTTCTCCGAGTGGTAACATGAGCTTCCGCTGCAGTTGTATGCGGGCAGGAGTGGAGACGACAGGGGAGCTCGGAAACAGCAGTTGGAGGCGCCCACAAAGGTCGAGGAAAACCTCACGTCTAGGTTCTCCGTATACGTAAACTACCTAATTAGTACTCCAACACCATCCCCATCCGCACCCCAGGCCCGTGGGTGATGGACCCTGCCTCAACGAGTCGGAGGGCACCGCGACGGTTTGCTAGCCGTTGGTTCAATGGCGAGGTGAATCAGAAACATGATTCGCCGGGGGTTGGTGAGGATCAGCCAGAATGACATTCAAGGACATGGGCATTTCTAATTACAGTAAACCTCGTCCATGCCCTCGGGAGACTGTACGCAGTGCCATGGGAATACATGTACGCTCAGATCCAGGGGGCTCTACGGATACTCCGTACTCTTTGCGGAGTACAGCAGATGGAGATGGATGAGCTCCAGATTGAACCCTTCGTGTAGCGTTGGACTGGGTATTCTTCCCCATCTACGTGGATTAACAGCCCATGTCGCGTACAGTGTAGCAGAGAGATCCCTGTATCGGGCTTCAAGAATTCAAAAGCCACGAGTCCAGACTATCAGAAGTGCATACAATTTACATGCAATATTACAACCCCACCTCGATCCAGACCACCCGTGAGGGTGGAGAATGTCAGTCTGGGGGAAAATGCGGAGTGCTGCAGCCCTGGACATACGGAGTAGATGGTCGACAAGACATCCTTGGACATGGAGGCAACCTTTGTCGGATTGCCTCTTTTGGTAATCCGAGACTAAACTGATCCCATCCCTTACTCTATCCGTATTTCGAACAGATCGTGGACCACACAACAAACGCATCAGATGGACGTTATGCTCCTTGTTTTCGCTCTTTTCCCCCTTTCCTGCGCCACCGAAGAACCCACAAGCCTGGCTTTGGCCAAAGAAGGAAGGAAGGGTTTGAAAGAAAAAAAAGCAGATCATTAGGTCAGATGTGATGCGATCGTGACCACATGACCGGCGGTCGCCTCTTCTTTCCGAAGACGCAACGCGCAAGCCCGACGAACAGCACGTAATGCGACCCCTTTTCACCGGTGAACCTTTTTGTTGAGTTGCTTTTCGCGGCCGAGCCCCAACGACCACTTGTCCTCGAGTCTTGCGACACCCGCATCGCCCTCCTTGGCGATCCACTGCTGGACGTTCCAAAACGACTTCAGATACGATATCCCAAGCACAAAGTCCTCAAATCCGATCGACAGACCCGTCACGGCCATTTTCCTCCTGACGAACCGGCCCTTGGCATCCGGTGCCGCGTTCGGTGCCGCCACCAGCATGATCCACAAGAAGATCCCTGGTATCTTCTTCCATGTCGTCAGGCTGACCTTTCTCATTGCCACGTACGCGTCCTCTAGCACCTCGTCGCCCTTAAACTCTGAGATTTGGCGCAGAGACCTTATTGCCCAACTGTAGATCACAGCTGCGAGGCGGATCGTCTCGAGCATCCAGTCGCTCTCGGACGTGGGTGCTGATGCTTTCAAGGCATCCTTGTCGCGCAGTCTGCTGTACAGCCACGATGCAGTGGTCCTGATTTTTGCGGTATCCGCTGTTGAGGGCGAGGACGAAAAAGAGGACGAAGCGACCGAGTTTGTGAGAAAGCGCACGTCGTCGAGGATATTTGCTGCCTCCGCGCTTAGTCCCAGCTTTTTTGCAATGCTCTCGAAGCTCGTCGACGATGCCAGCAACGGACTGTCATAGCAGTCAGGCCACGCCGTAGGGATGGGTAACTCCTCGTCCCGCACTGGATCGTTCTCCTGCCAGTAGAGGTCCGTCTCGAAGCAGCACGCAATCTCGTAGTCGGTCCTAAGCACCAACGGTAAGCAAGTGGCTGATTCATACCGTGCCATGGGGACGGACGCCATCTCACAGAATCATGATGGACTCGCCCACCACATCCCCCAGCCCTCTCATGCCATTTCGAAGCTTGATAATGCGCTTGATGCCCCTCATATGAGCAAACATGCTCTCGTCGGCGCCCCAAAACCACTGGCGGAGAGTCAGCCATGTGAGCAAACGCGCTGACGCCAGCGTCCCGACCGCTGCTTACCTCCATGACGACAAGATTGACAATGCATCGAACCATCTCGACGGCAATGGTATCAAAAGGCCGCGTCATGTAATCAGCAATGATGGACAGCACATGCGATTTGAGCGAGAGCGATTCTGGGTTCTTGATGACCTCCTTTCCATCTTCGAGCGACTGGGTCATGGAGGACATGAGAAGTCCAATATTCGGGAACAAGGGAGACTGCAGCATCCACGGCAAGACTTCGGCTAGAAACACGGGCGGCTGGCTCTGGCCATCGATAGAGACCATGTTGGGAGCCACAACTTGCACGTCTGGTCTTGTCGTCAGTGTCCGTGTTCTACCTTTTGCCACAACGAAGTGACTTCAGCTGTCGACGACTTACAGAAGTGAAGAAGCTCCGTAGTCCTGTGTCCTTCCGGGAGAGACATTCCGTTCAAAGTGGTCACTTGAGCAACAATGCCACCAAACATTGACGGAGTGTTGTGTAAGAAGGCCAGCGGGTCGCCGTTGCCGTCGAGGAAGAGATTGGCGCGTGTCTTTGCGACGGTCGAGCTGCCATTCCCCTTTACAACATCGTCTTTCGACGGTCTCTCCACATCTTCCCTGGGCTTGACCGGGGTTACGGGTGACTTGTGTACAATGCTGCGACCAGCAAAGACAGCTGGCGTCTCTGGCAGGCTCAGCGACGAGGTCTCGGGCTGCTTTCCAGAACCCACAGTACATGAAGAGAGCTCGAAAGTGAGAACCTGATCTTCATATGCAAGCTTCGGAGTGGACTCAACCTGTGTGATGATACATTCTACAGGCGGGTACCTCCTGGTGCAGTTTGCGCAGGGCTCATCCGCGCGTCTGATCATGCACTGCAACGTCTTTGCTTAACACCCTTTCAATGGTAGATGCGGCATCCGGGCCGTTCCGAGGATCCGTGTGGAGGAGAGAGCGGGCGATGGTGTAGAATTTCAGCCACTCACCTTCTGCTTCCTCCGCTGACACTCGGTGCATGACTTTTGCACTCTCATGCGCCGTTTGGGCGGCGGTTGCGAGGACTCGGCCATGTTGAGCTGCAATGACTCGGCATGGGAAGTAAATGAAGTTGCGCGGTTCGATCTCATCGACGAGCTGAAATGAAGATAAAGGAGCACGCCTGACCACCTACAACGCCGTTGATTCAGCCACGGCTGAAAGAGGACCCCGTGGGCGCAAGTCTCGTTTGCTCAATATTGAGGTCTAAGGTAGGTGAAGTATCGCAATAAGCAGCTCGTTTTAGGTCGAAGATTTCAAGGCGCAGCGGTTTATTGCATGAGACATGCTTTACTGCCGCCATTCCCCAACTTGTCTCCTTTCCTTGCTCTTTGGTTTTTCTAATTCATCCGAGCCACTAGCGCCTGAGATACGACCTTGACACCATTCAGATGCGTGGACCCCAATCCGGCCTTACAGACTGATACCAGCACCTGAAATGGGAGTCGAGACAGCCGAAGAATCGGACACGTCCCTGGTTCTTTGAGATTCTCGCCACGCACCAATCGTGCTCATGAATGGATTACCGGATATGGCGAAGCATCTCCGACAATATCGGGCCCGTCGGCCACATCGGGCGGCGGCGGGACGCCCATGGAGTGGAGACACCGTCTTCCGCCGGGATGCGGCCTGTGATTGCTGGAGAAATTGGGGCCGAGGATCCAGGGCCGGCTTACAACTAGCGAGCTGGCGGATGAAGACGTCTGATATCAGCTGCTCGACCTTTGGACGAGTGCCAGTCGTCGTCTCAATCTTTTCCCGGGGGTTGCTGGTCCTAGCACTACACTTTGAAATCGAACCTTCTACACGTAGCCTCTGTCGATTGACTCGTCGCAATGGCATTTCAAGACAATGGCGCCGTCTTCCTCAACCCCATCATCCCTGGTTTCAACCCGGATCCTACTGTGTGCGTCGTACCGGCCACCGATTCGAGCCCAACGACCTTCTTTCTGTCTACTTCGACTTTTGAGTATTTCCCGGGCTGCGCCATCTACACGTCCACGGACCTCATCAACTGGACACTCATCGGTCACGCGTTAACCCGCAGAAGCCAGATCGAGCTGCGGACTGTCGAACCTGGCGCTGGAAGTTGGGCAAGCACTCTTCGATACCGACCCGAGGAGAAGCGATGGTACCTGGCCAATGGTCTTTTCCAACGATACCGCCCGACCAGCGATGTGAGTACCAGGCGCACGTCACGTTGTGGGCTGTAAAACTGATGCGTCAGGCAGGAACGCATCTTCCCACGCGGATTCTATGTGTGGACCGACAACATCTGGGATGAGAACGCCTGGTCAGACCCCGTGTATTTCGACAATCCCGGATTTGATCAAGACGTGAGTCGTGTCGCCGTCGTCGGATCCGCGGCATCGTTACTGACAAGAGAGATAGTTGTTCTGGGACGACGATGGAAAGGTCTATCTTTCAACCACAGTCCGCATGGGAAAGCGAACGCCAGGTCTGAAGCTGAAAGACTTTGCCATTCACGTTTCAGAGATCGACATCACTACGGGACGGACCTTGTCGCCACCTCGGGTCATCCGAGAATCCCCTCACGGGATCGCAGAAGGCTCTCACATCATCCGCAGAGGAAAGTATTATTATCTCTTCACGGCAGAAGGCGGCACAGAGGCTGGTCATCAAGAATGGGTTCTGAGGAGTGAGGCCGGCCCATTCGGTCCATGGGAGAGCCAGGGAAAGGCCCTTTGGTACAATGGCCCTGAAGAAGAAGTCCAGAGAACCGGCCACTGCGACATCTTCGAGGACGGGCAGGGGCGGTGGTGGGCTGTGATGCTTGGTGTTCGTCCATTGAAATCGGGGGGTAAGTTCATCGAGCCGCAGATGGGCAGGGAGACCTTCTTAGTGCGCGTCGACTGGGAGGATGACTGGCCCATCTTCAACCAGGGTCACAACATCACTCTTCAGACTGTGGGTAGAGAAGATATCCCGAAAGTTGCCGTCGCGGACATCGATGGGGTGAAGTGGAAGGCAGACCTGGGGAGAGAGTCACTCGAGCTAGGCTGGTATCATAAGAGTGAGTTGGATACGCCGGAAGGGTCAAAGAAAAACCGGCTGACATCACAAGACACGCCTATCAAGCCTTGCCACAGTCTCACCGAGCGGCCAGGCTACCTGAGACTGCACGGGAACTGTTTCGATCTCAATAGCCCGGAATCCCCGGCGATGCTGCTGAGAAAGCAGTCGTCCTATGAAGAGAGGTTCGAGGCAAAGATGATCTTCAAACCAAGCAGAGCTGGCTACGAGTCTGGAGTCACTTTGTGGTGGAGCCAGTACTCGTATGCCACCATTGGTGTTGCGGCGCTTCAGCAAGAAGACGGCTCGATCATATCGACGATCGTAACGAGGGAGCCTACGGGCAAAATCAATGAGCTCAAGGTGAGAACAAACTTCAACGCCCACGGACTCTATTCAATTGACAGCTCTAGGTTTCGCACCCCTCACTGCAGTCCGAGTCTCCAGCACAGACGCTCGACTTGGACCAATCTGTTCATTTGTCAATCGTCGCGAGGCTCACCGAATATGAACTGATCATCTCGGCCGGTGAAATACGAGAAAGTATCGTTTTCCCATCCGAGGCTTTGACGGTGTTCCCCCCTGTCGGGGGAGCGTTCTGCGGCGTCATGTACGGTGTCTACTCGTTCGGAAGAAGTGAGCCAGTTTTGGACCCTTCGGATTTCACCGACATCCGGATCTCTGAGAAGAAAGCGCAGTGAGACACATGAGGGCGGGGTTCTGAGGTCGAGAGCCGCGCTTTGGTCTGCCCCGAGTTGGCCGAACTGGATTGTCGTAGATATCTAGACATTTGACAGGAGCCGACACTTCTTTCCTGCGAACAATGAAGTTGGAAACGCTTCCGGCACGATGGCAGTGATGTTTCATCAGATGTACATAGTTCATATGGAATCACGAAAACTGGTTGTAATTCAATTGATTGGCATTCGACTTCCATTGGAATTGGAAAGCTTTGAACTCAATCCTGAGGAGTTATAGTTACATGGATGCTACTACCTATACGTTACAGAAAGCTGCCCCCTTTTGACATACGATCACACATGAATCTGCTCGGCAACAAATGTTGGCTTACTCAAAGTCGATTTCCGTTCGAAGTCTGCGGCACTTACAGCGGCTTCGACTGACCCCAGCGACCCAAACTCGGTATACATGCTCGGACGAAGGCGCCTATGGTTTGCAGAAACGGACATCCGTGGTTCACTCGAGGGTGGCTATTTTAAGTATAATACAGTACGCATCGGCAATGCCCGAATCAACCAAGCAGTTTCGAGCTCTGAGTTATACATCTCTCGGCGTCCCCTTCCCGTCGCCCTTCGAGAAGAATCAACATGGCATCCTTTATAGACTCTGTGCACTACGAGACCTACCCCGGAGTTTCACCGACTCTACTGCGAGAGGAGTTATCGAGAAAGACGGTTCTCCTCACTGGAGGCGGTTCGTGAATAGGCACAACGATCGCTCGTTCCTTTGCCCAAGCCCACGTCGACAAGCTTGTCCTTACGGGTCGAACTGAAAGCACGCTGAGGGAAACTTCCGAAGCACTCCGAGCCGAATTTCCTCATGTAGAAGTGTCGTACCACGTTGCGAGTGTGGCTTCGCCGACAGAAGTGGCCGACTTATTCGCAGCCCTCAACAAAGCACCCGATATCCTCGTTAACAACGCCGGCTACCTATCCGAACCAGCGAACTTCGTCGACGCGGACCTCAAAGATTGGTGGCGGGGTTTCAAGACCAACACTTTCGGCACGGCATTGATGACGTAAACGTTACTCTGCCACCGCAGAGGTCTGGGGGCCACGACGCCAGGCGTGATTATCAATGTCAACACCAGGGCAGCATACGAAACGCACATGCCCGAACTGAGCGGCTACGGCGCAAGCAAGGCGGCGATCATGCGTCTCGTGGAGTCAATCAGCGACGAAGTGCCAACATCGGAGGCGCGCATCATCTCGATCCACCCTGGTGCCGTGGAGTCTCCGATGCTCACCAAGTCCAAGCTAAATCGGCAGCTGACGGATGCCAAGCTTGCGGCGGACTTTGTGGTATGGAGTGCGTCGGAAAAGGCGGCGTTCTTGAGCGGAAGATTCGTCTGGGCGAATTGGAACGTAGATGAGCTCGTATCTTGGAAAAATGAGGTCGTGGAAAAGGACCTGCTTAGAACCTGTCTGAAGGAAGCGTGACTGGGCACGGCCAAGGTCCCAAGAACTAGCAGAAGTACCTTGACATGTTTCTATCTTGGAAAGTCATTGAGTGGCCTGCTTTCGCGGGCCCGTACTCAATGGCGTTACTTAATGTTCTCGCAGAGGCGACGAGCCTTCCTACGAGCGAACTTGTTCGACGACCGAGACAGGATTGGAAGGTACACTGGCTTGACTGGTAAGGGTTTTGGTTGACCGAGACTACCTATTGAGATTCCCGTCAGCGGCTTATCGATAGTGACATAAGCAGGTAAGATGACGTTGACACCCGCCCGGGCGGCCTCCTTAAGTACAAAACCCCTATCAACGAACCCACCTCTTCTCACATCTACTAATTACTACCCGCACACTACGATCATCCTACTATTTCGACTGAGACAAAGCTTGCTGCCACCTCACTGAACACGAAGATATTGGCAGTTCTCAGCAGCAACATATTCTTCCATCGACGACACTATCCGAAGCAGAAACGCGGCGGTAAGCAATGTCTCGATTCTCGCGCTACGATACGGACGAGGAGCGGCTCCCAGAAGGCATGCAAAGGGTGGGATACGACGCCGACTCGCAGGTATACACGTACCAGGATGCCGACGGAAGCTACTGGGAAGGGGCACCGGGAAATCAGTACGGGCAGTTGACGCAAGTATCGGGCGGCGGCCGGGAGACCCGGAATGGCCGGCGACCGGTTATGGACCCGGCGGCGACACAGATGATGTGGGAAACAGAAAGAAAAAACTGGAGACAGGGGTGGCAGCCGCTTCTCAACTTCTTCCTCATCATCGGTTTGTTTTTGTTGCTCCTCACATGGTGGTTGTACCGAACACCAACGGAGGAGCTTCCGCAGTGTGGCGAGCAGGCTGTGCCGTACAAGATCTCAAAGGGCGACACATGCTGGGGCATCGCAGAGGGGCACAAGATGAGCGTGGAGGACATTGTGAAGGCCAATGAAGGGCTGAACTGCGACAAGCTTCGGATTGGCATGTTCATCTGCCTGCCGTCGGTGGCGTAGGCGGGCAGTCGCTGGTTAAGATCACAGCATGAAAACTTGAAGGGCAACAGAAGATGGAAGGTGATGCGCGACGAGACGCTCATCTTACCAACATTGACCCTGGCGTCTGAGCTGGCCCTCAGGAGCCATTGACGGGGAACAGAAATGAAAACATCAAGAACGCCTGAAGCTGGACGATCCTTGGGTACAGTCGGTGTTTGGATTCAGTGATGGGTCGCTAGCTCGTCGAAAAGCAAATGGAGTATGAGCACTTTCGCACGGTAGGAACATTGTGAGACGTGCATATGGCTACTTTCTATTCTGATGTATCCCTCTCTTGCCAGCACTAAGGAACGGTCCGGATGTTCAATTTCGCGAACATAACTCATTGCACATCGCATATAAACGGGAGCTTATGATAGGAGATGAGGCAATCAGTACGTTCAGGCACCCTACAGCGCAACATGCCTCAGCTCATGAGGTGTGTTGACTTTCGCAGGGGGGAAAGTGCCATTTGCGCCTAGCCTTGATTGATCACTACTGCCAGCAAGCCAATCATTTTCCCAGTATCTGGAAATACAACGAAGTCGCTGGACCGCTTTCTCTTCGGCTTCCGCTTCCGGGGGCGGGGCTCAGCCAAGACTGGAGAGCATCGCTCGGGCGAGCTACATCTGCGGAGGTATCGGGACGTAGCCGGGTCCACATCGGAGTACCTAGAAGCAGGTACCGACACCCAAAGTCGCCATACGGCGTCAAGTACAGGGATGCAGGGCGTAGCACGCGTTTCCTGCATCTTCACTGTCCAATTGAAACAAACAAAGGGTAATGGCCTCAGGCATAAAAGAGCAAGGCGAGGCACCGAGAAGACAGGTAGGTCAGATATCCCACATCCCGTCAACTCAAGTCCGGTCGGCAGAACACTGACACCTTATTCCAGAGTAAACATCCGGCTCCCGCTTCATGGAACATGTCTCTCTCCCATATCTCCATGTAGAGGCGTAAGAATCTGGAATCTGGCGCCCTCTTGTACCGATATCTGTGTTGCGGTCGTCTTCGTCACCACGTGCAATTGAGGAACCTACCTAGGTAGCCTTAGGTACTGAATCGCTGTGGGGTGACCCTCCCGCGCGCCGTAGCATTCGCGGTCTAGCGCTCTTTTCCCCGGAATTACAGCGTCTGGGGAAGTGGGTTTGTCGTCAATCGCCCCACACTCTCGCTGTGCCAGCGGAGACGGCCGTTTCTGGGTTCATCCCTTCCTGGCAGGGCAGTCGGCCCAAGTCAAGTCAATTGGAGCATTCGTTGACTCGTCAAACGCAGAGTCGTTAGACGTACGAGTCGCTCTCATGGAAACTCGAGGTCATACCCACAGCATCTTTCGTGAGCATGAGTTACCCTGCGATGGGTTGAACTGGCACAGCCCTGATGGTTCGTGTGGGGTGGCTGCATGCTGTCTTTGCTCCGCGCTGTTTTTGCTTGCGGGGGAAAATCGACTCTCTACCACTTGTTAGGGGCCCCTGATGTAGTCTTCTTGTCTCGAGCTGTCATCAAAGCCGTCTTGACTCGCAGCAGTCGAATGAGAATCCACGGCCATCGCCAGACCCTACATGGAAGGGTCCATCTCAGGCTTCTCGACATGTTGCGATGTGGCATGTTGTTAGAGCCCCTTCACAACGCACATGCCGTATCTCAGCTCAGCTTGGGCAGGTGGGCAAGGTCAGAGACACTTGCTGCTTTGTCTGTCTCTACCTCCTACGCTGGAAGCCACCAAACCAGCCCATGCTTGCGTCATGCATCTGCCCACCATCATTCTGCCACCCTCAGTAGCGTTGCACCAGGCGGTTCCAGTTTGGCATTCTTCCGTCTCCTCGCCGTATCAAACTGTTTTGTATACAGTCAGTACTTGATTTGACTGTAGGGGCTATGGTTGGTCGCCTCCGTTTCTGGGCACTCGAGTTCCAAGTAGGTAGGCACTACAGTAGGCATGATGGCTGCTGCTTGGTATCCCTAGCCTCCCCTTCCACCCAACTACTCATTCTCAAGCCTCCATGCCGCCATCTTCCTCGCCTGCCTGGTTCCCCTTCCGCGTGATGATCTGTTTTACCCCGCACGCTCGAGGCGGATAGACGTCGAGGTACTGCCCCTGAGCTGAGGATTTGTTTAAAGAGAACACCATCTGCCTCCATGTGGCGACGAGGCACTTTCCCTTTGATTTCCCATTCACCTGACTGTGTCGCTAGTATCTCTTAGCACGTCCATCCACGGTCGAAGCTTATTCTGAGATTGTCCTCTCCAAGTCTTGAACGTCAACTACAACACAAGTCACCGCCACAGAACCATCTCCTCGGATATTCTTCCACTTCCCACACATTACAATCCATCACGCTCTTGTCAGGCAAATCCTGCATCTGTCGAATCACCGGCTCCGCCAGCAATACCTACTACAAACCAACCGTTCTCCACTCCACCATACCAAATATGCCTCCTCGCATCCCCGCCACCAAGGCCTCCGAGACTATCTGCTACGGAGCTGCCACCGTCGGCGCCTTCCTGCCCTTCTACTTCATGCTCCCGGGTGCCGAGCAGCGCCTCGCATCACAGACTACAAAATGGGCTCCCCGCTGGGAGCGCAACCTCTCCTACTTCACACCTACCGCCGAGAGAGGCATCAAGCGCGTTGAGCCTCCCGTGTCGAGGATGGTGAAGCGCATCGACGACAAGCTTCCTCTGGAGAAGATGGCCAAGGGCATCGACAAGCGCATCAAGAACGGCATTGAGCGATTTAACAACACCAAGTGAGCGACTACTCTTGGGCGTGTGCGAGGGAGGCATTGATTCTGGCCATATCGCCAAGTACGACTTGGGTGTTCGAAGCGGACCAGAATGGGCAAGTTCCGTATGACTCGAAGAAATACACTATAAATGCATATAAGTAGAGGCTTTCAAATCAATAAACAAAACAGTTAAATTCACACGACTCACTGATATTTCGTGCCCCCTTGCAATTATTATGTTCCCACCGCTCGATGTGACCGACATTGCCGCCCTCAGCTGTTCGCCCAGCAGCTGTAGCGAGTCTTGGTTTCTCCAACTGATTGCGTGCGGTTGTGTTTGCAATTCGCCGTCGGGTAGATCTGCAGATGATCAGGCCATCAGGGACAACTTGGACGTGCCGTGTCTCACCTCGCGAGCGGGGTTTCCCTTGGTCTCCAATTCCCTGCATTCATCACCGCCATTATAGTCCGTTGATGATGCATCGAATACAACCTCACCAGCGAGGAAAACGACGCTGCAAGGCCTCACTAGCCTTGGTTTCGCAGCCTTGAGCGCCAAGGCAAATTACCTTCGAAATTCCGTGGCCTCATTTTCAGTTGCAGGCTGCTTTGGGGCTATTCTAGGCTTCTCGACATTGCAACTGTTCTTGCTCGGTTAACCCGAGACCCCCGCGAAAAGGTCGACATCGACGCCATCTCGTTCCATATTCTTCCCGTCCCTATGCAGTGTCGCAGACGATGTTACGCATGTCGTTTCCACAATGCGCATAACGTGATGTTCAGTTTGTAGTGCTTGATGTGTATCTCTCCCAACAGGCTATTGTCGACACAAGTTCTGTGCGTGATACAGACACGACGTCTGGCGAAGATTGCATCGACTATCAGTCGACTTGACACCGGTGGTTTTCATGGAGAAACATTCCGCCCTTCTGGCCTTTGGCCACTACAAGTTCTTTGCGTTGTTGCTGGGTCGCAAGCTCGCCTCTTGATATATGGAAGACGCGACGAACCACTCCACTCTCAAGAACATGCCTCTAGGAATTCCACGCCCAAAGACACCAACATCAAACATTTGGCCCAACGAGCTCATCGAAGGTGAATTACCGAGATAGCGACGCCTAGGCTTGTGTGTCGCGGCCTTCTGGTTCGGTCGCCTGTTTTTGGCTTCAACTAAACGGATACTACAAGCAGAAAAGCCCTCGCAATGCGGCAGAGTTCAAGCGGTAGCAGGCCTACCTACTTGTGTGATGCCGCCTTGTCAATAGTTGATACGCTATATTTGACCACATTTGCATCAATTGGGAATCTTCAGAACTGAAGAAGGGGTAACGGGGGGGATTACAATGAACACAAGAGGAAAAACAACCAAAAGGAGACTAGATCTTTCTCGTGGTGATTAGCAGGCAGGCTCGTCTTCACGACTGGCCGACAGCTGGCGACAGCCGGACACGGCCGGACGCAGCCGGCCATTCAGCAGGTGTCTTTAATTTCTAACGCATGAACCACCACGACGCGACCGCGTTCGTGAACTGGGATGCAGTCCCAAACCCAACGCCTATACTGTCAATACATTGACAGCGCAAACCACCTCACAAGCCGCGATCCTTGTAAACCACATTCCGTAGGCTGCATAAGTCTTTCTTTCTTTGTTTTCAAGAAGAAAAGCAAATTTTCAAACCCCACAACCCAACACGGTCACTTCGACTACCTCACAAACTGAGCAAGCAGCCGATTTCCCTGGCCGAAGATGGCTTCAATCGCATTCCCCCGAACGCTGGCGAGCAGCGCATGGCGCATCGCGGCCAGTGGGCTCTCAGTGACCCCTCGCCGGACAGGAATCCTAGCGCAAAGGTGTTATGCGACGCGGGCAAAGGCGACAACCACCGCCACCTCCAAAACCGCAACTGCGGCAGCTGCTATGAAGAAGACCACTACGACGCCCAAGAAGAGTGTCAGCACCGCCGCGGCCAAGAAGACCTCAACTGCCGTTGCTTCTCTCAAGACAGCTTCCGCCAGCAAGGCTTCTGCTTCGACTGGTACCGCCACGAAAACGACGAAAACGGTGAAGAAGACGACAGTCGCACCTCCGACCAAGACAACCAACGCTGCCGTGAGAAAGACAACCGTGGCTGCGAAGCCATCGCCTGTCGCAAAGTCCGCACCTCCTGAGCTGGCAACAAGCCCCCGAAGCTTTGCCGCTCCTGACGCTCCGAATACACCCCGGACGATCGACACGCCTTCACAGCACAGCACTCCTGTGACCCCGGCTTCACAGCCAACGGCCACGAGTGCCTCCAAACCGAGGACAAATCCGAATAGTAAGGAATTCCGCAAGGCGTATAATACCGCGGCGAGGAAGTGGACGGCAACCATGGTCGCCATGCCCATCCTGCTTGTTACTTCGTATTTCCTTTTCGACAGACGTGAGTACTCCTGCTCCCTGATTGTCCCCCAAGATTGAAACTGACATTTTACAGTCGCGCTCGGCAATCAACCGAAAGTAATGCCAGAGTTCGAGAAGAAGAACGAGAACACAGAGGAGGCGCAACCTGAGACGGCATAGAACTCAATTATAATGTAATGATCTCCATGATTATCCACACCCACTTCGCTCCTCGGCATATATTATCTACCGGCTTTTTGTTTTTGCTTGTCGCCACCGCTGAATGCCCTTTTTATCCTCTTTCTCTCTGCAATTGGCTACTACGTTGGACGCTGGGCTGAGTGTGATTCCGCCACCTCACTGTCGCGGCCTGCCGAGTACTTCCATGACCGTTGCCTCTTGATTATCGGCGCCATACTAGCAGGCGAAGTGCTCTCACCGAGGTTTGTACCGGTCCCAGATTGCGAAGAAAACGATGCCAACTACCAGAACACTCCCAAGGACAATTGCTGCAATGCCCACCCCCGAAAGCCCGGTATGCGATGTGCTGTTCACCTCGGCCGCGATGCCAGTTGCAAGCAATGCCCAAGTCAAGACGACGGGGAGTATCGAGCCCTCCATTTGAGCGCTGGAATATGCGCGATAGTAGAAAAAAATGTGTGCTGAGCGGAGTGTCACGGTGGTTTTCGAAGATGTCTCCCTCTTGACTGGGTATGCTGGAGAATCCAAGCAGCCTGGTTCAACAGCAGAGGGGAATCTTATATTTGATGGCAGGGGCCTCGAAATCCTCCTCACGTTGGCTTCGCTGAATCATGGTCAACCCTCATTCCCACGTAGGCAAAATCTGATCCGAAGTGGGCAATGGCGGTTTCGCAAAGATGGGCACTGTGGTTATACAGCTGGCTGGCGGTTGCCTAGTCACGAGCACCAGGATAACAAGTATTGCCGGCCAGGGTCTATCGGTAAGGGTCAGACGAATGACGGCAGTGTCTTCGTTCCCAGTCAGAGCGACTTTGGAAGCGACTTTGACACCAAGCGCTGAATCACTGCTGGCAGAAGAAGGGTGGCTCGAGGTTGACAGTAGTTGGGTGTCGCTGTCACGGACCCTTCCTATTTCCCAGACTCGAGCTCCTGTCTCGATTTCCGCTGTACACAACGATGTTTCCTTCCTTGACCGTTCCGCTCCTGGTAAGCAACCTCCTCTTCCCGGCCGTAGTCCGGGGGGGATCGTCATCCTTGTCCCTGATATAATATGCCCAATCAGCCGTCTCGTCGAGTTCGGCCTGCGAGTATCCGTTGCCGAGCCATGCGAACCGGTTGCCCACGTACGTGACGTCCAGGTCGTCAAATCGAAACTCTCTGATGGCTTCCATGTAGTGCAACGTCGAGCCGGGCCACAGCGCAACAACTGGCATGTCGTTGCGAAGCTTGTACCACGACCGACATGGATCCGACCATACGGTCTTTTTCATGAGCTGATCCTTGTGCTGTACGAATGCTCGGACGACCTCCGCCTTGGGCGCTATCTCGACGATGCTGTTCGTCTGGAAGCGATCATCTTCAATATCAAATCTGCCTGCGCCTCGATGGCTGGAAGTACTGGGCCGTTGCCGACCGGGGAGGCAGGACCAAGCATCAGGAAGTAGTTGGAAAAGTCGGCAACGGCCACCCCAAAGTACGACTCGGGGTTCTCGGACCATGTATTTTGGAGGTTGTGGCCTGACGGGCCGACAATAGGGAAACGGGCCTTGAAAGGGGTGTCAAATCCGGTGGCGCAGATGAGAACATCGAAGGAATACGGCTGGCCGTTATCGACGAAACAACCACTCTCGGTGATTTTGGTGATTTCACCGCAGACGACTTCGACGTTGGGTTTGGTTAGCGACTCGAGGTAGTTGACCCCGGGGGTTAGGCGACGGCAACCCACGCTCCATCCTGGAATGAGCTTATTCTCGAGGAGAGGGCTATGGAGTTTCTCCTTCATTTGGCCAAGCATGAAAGAGCGAGCCTCTTCGTTGATTCTATGGTCTTCAGAAAAATGCCAAACTGTCCGTCGAGGCCTTATTCGACCTTTTTGCGATACTGTAAGAGAAACCCGGGCTTCTCACGAAAGTCTTGCTTCTCTTCGGCGCTAAATGCATGCTATTCTAGGCCTTGGATAGGCGATACCCATGCTGGTTCGCGGATGGAGGTCGTTGCCTTCCTGCATTTCTCGCGTATCGCCGGCAGAAGTTGTGTTCCCGGGTTTCCATTCCCTATCAGGCCGACTGACTTGCCCTCCAACGAGACACTGTCGTCCCATTTGGCTGTGTGCAGGACTGCCTTGATACTTGTCGAGACCTGGAATGTGGGCCACTTCCAGCTGTTTAGAAAGCCGCCTGCGTTGATCAGTATATCTGCGTGGTCGACGAAGGCAACTCCTGTCTGTTGATTTTCTATCTGAACGTCGTAACCGCCGCCCTGATAATTCCAATGAACACCTATTACTTGGTGGCTGAGCTTGACGTATTGCAATAGGTCGTATTTGGCGGCGAAGCTCTCGAAATAGTCTCGTATGTCAGAAGCTGGCGGGTATATTGAAGACCAGTCGAGCTTGGGTTCGAAGCTCCAGGTATAGTTGTGCGATGGCACATCCCAGGCGCAGCTGAGATGCCTTCAAGTCAACAACTTGTCCATGGATATTCCTTCTGAAGGGTCGCCGCCAGCACACTCTTACCCTGGGTATCTGTTCTCATACCACGTGTCGCTGACCGCGTCGTTCTTCTCGTAGCAGGTGAGCGAGTAATCTCGGAAGTTCCTCTGCAGTTTGTAGACGAGCAACAAGCCAGACGCTCCGGCTCCGATACATACTACGCGGGTATGCCGCTCTGTGTGGAGAAGCGCCGACAGTCGCTTCTCTATGTCCATTGCCTGCGAGGGTAATTTACACAACATGGCAAAAAGGGTTCTGCACTAGGCGGGCAACAATCGTAGACAAGACGTGCAAGCTAGGGGTGGCTATTAGCTGAGAATAAGAGAGGTTGGTCGCCGTCAACCAGGTTATCCGGGAGTGGTGCCGGGAGCGGAATTGTCAGGCGAGAGTCACCCCAGCCTTTAAGGCTGATATGCCCTCTTACAGTTTACCTCCCCATCTGGCATCAGGGTAGGTAGGATAAGAGTTGAACTTTTAGCATGATGATGGTCTTTCTGGTGCTGGATCGAGCATTCCAAGCTTAAGCCACAATCGGAAAATCAAGATACACGGACGAGCAGTCGAGGAGGAACAGGGTGCCTGGACAGCGAGTCTTAGCTGTGACATTCCCGTTGAGCACTATGAGTATCTCAAGCCTGACTTGACTTGGGATTTGCGTCATACACTGTGTTAGGGACTGAGTTCCGATCACAACAACGATCTCGGGCATGTTTATCGGCTAATATGGATAACTGAAAAGCACCAGGTTTTGACTGGATGAAGCCGTACCAAGAAAACCTTGGCTACAGTCTACCAGTAACCCTCGAGATCTGGTCACCAGCCAATACAGCAGCGTCCCTCCTGGACCACTCACGCACAATCTTTCTCTGGATCTTCCCACTTGCAAGCCTTGGTATCTCGTCTACGAAAGTGACACCGCCAACGAGCCATTTATGTCTGCTCACTCGCGTCTTTATCCACACTTGAATTTCCTCGGGCTTCACTCTGCTCTTGGAAGCTTCTTGGATTGTCACGTATGCCCTAGGCCACTCGTTTCCATTGCTTTTGGTGTTAGCCTGGTGTTCTCGGTCCACAATCACTTGCGTAACTTACATGTGAATCCCTACAACCGCTGCATCGGCTACGTGTTGGTTCTCGAGAAGAACCGCTTCAAGCTCTGCCGGGGCTACCTGGAGAGCGTTCACCTTGATGAGCTCCTAATGGCTGTGAGCGTTGCCGCCAAATGACAGGTTCGATTGCCAATCTCACCTTTTTACGGTCGACTATCCAAAAGTAGCCGTTTTCGTTGCAGACAGCTATGTCGCCTGTTTTGAGCCATCCTGCCGCGTCAATTGCTTCCCGGGACGCGACATCGTTGCGCCAGTAGCCAAGGCAGATGTTGGGACCACGGACGCAGAGCTCTCCAGGTTGGCCGAGCCCCACCTCCTTGCCGTCATCGTCGAGCAGCTTGCACTCACAGTTCGGATCCAGCTTGCCGACACTGCCAGTATCGTCCCTGACGCCACCGGGGACGTGTATGGCGCCGCACGTCACTTCCGTCATCCCCCAACCTTGGTTGATCTGTATGTTGAATTTTCGCTGACATTCGTTCTGTAACTCTCGAGACAGCGGTGCGGCTCCGCAAAGCACTTCGGTGATGCTCGAGAGATCGTAGCGAGAGGTCTCGGGTCGTTTTGAAAGCATGACCAAGATTGGCGGCGCCACTTGGAGACTGGTGATACTATATTTGCCAATCGCAGAAAGAAAGTCTTCGTAGTTGAACTCTTTCATAATGTATATGGGTACTTTCAGCTTTATGGCCATGAGAATGGTGTATAGCTGCCCGTAGGCGTGATAAAGGGGCAAGAATCCAATCCATCGCTCTCGTGGTCGCGACTGAAACGTGTAATGTCTTTCGGCATATCGCATAAAGATAGTCTGTTCGACATTGGCAATGAGATTGTGATGTGTTACACACACTCCCTTCGGGAGACCAGTCGTTCCTGAACTGTAGTTGATGGTGGCAACTGTCGTTTTCGACTCTCTGGCGGTGAGCTTCGGCCACACGTAGCAGTTGGCTTGCTCTGATGTGGCGAGCATACGCGTCCAGTCGTGGATGCCGCTTTTGACATGACTCTCAACATCGGAGAATTGGAAAATGCGACTTCTGGAGATACCGGACTTGTCGGCCGCCTCCAAAACCCGCTCAAGTGTAGTGGGGTGGGCCAATACAGCCTTGGCTGATGTATTGGTCATTTGGTGAACCAGTTCTTCAGATCATCAGCTCATCAGCCATGGCAGCAGTTCGTACTAATATTCGATTCACCCTTACCTGACACGGTGTAAGCGGGGTTGGCGCCGCTAAAGATGCAGCCAACTGCGACGATTCCGAGGTATGCGACAGGCACGTAGACGTGGTTGGGCGTGCATATCATGACAACATCTCCGCGCTGAAGGCTCATCTCCTCGAGTCCACGGGCAAGACGTTTCGCCCACTGGAACATCTGCATCGGTGACAGACTGATCGTGTCGTCTTTGCAGTCAATCCATAATGGTGTGTTTGAACACTGTTCGTTCTCGGGGAAAAGGTAGGATAGCAAGTTTATTTCGGGTATGTCCAGGGACGGATAGGACGAAGTGAAGATCATGACGATGAAGTGGGACTCGTAACAGAGTGTAGAAGCAATATTCTGTTAGATCTACAGGAAAGATTGGTCAATGGACTGATGCAATCCAGGAGTAAAACAACTTCAATCCGTCATGTGCTCAAAAGGGTCCGAATTGCAGTTGTCCAGCCGTTTACCTTTCCCCCTCGGACAGAATTCCGGGTCAGTCAATCAGTATCCTGATCTTTAAGAAGTATACCACCAAAGTCGATTTCATATCGCCGGATCGTCCCTCGGGACTGTCTCGGTAGCGGCTTTGCGGCGTTGCGGGGTAAGTTGGGGTTGAAGAACTCGGAGCAGAAAGGGAGTACCTCAAGAAGGTAGTGACGCGGGAAACCCGAAATGAAGGAAGGCTGCCCGCAACAACGTTGACAGAAAAGCCGGCCTTGAAATGGATTCCAAACGAGTTAGAATGGGCAAAGAAGAGAAATTGACGACCGCAAGCTTACTGCTGTGATCCGTGGCATAACTACAACTCTGGGCGTCGACTTTCCACTCGCTACTGGGAAGCGTCAATTCTCCTACGGGCAAAGGAGCTGCGGCACGAAGCCTGGAACTGCGAGATTTGACGTGCACTCATGACATCAAAGTTCACTACTACGTACAGTGTACTACAAGGTACCTAGGTAGGTAAGGTAGCAAGTGTGGAGTGGGCTGACCTCGGCCTCTCCCGGTTCCCCAGACGGATCCATAGCAATGCGGGGTTCCAGCGGGGTAGCAGGGACCAGGGTGCAAAGTCGAAGCTGACTAACATGTTGGCACTCGTTCACAGCTCTGTGCATGGTCACAAACGTCTCAATCGCTTACACTCAGCTGTGATGCGGGCAATCGACATCGGCCTCGGGTTACCTGTTGCGGCGTGTTGCATCGCCGTGAAATCAACATGTCAGCCACATCCATTCCGCCCAGTGAAGAGTACCTTTGCACAAGGTAAGCCGAAATTCGACCATCAGCTATGCCTGGCCCTTTTCCACCTGCCAACCTTCGCAAGGCACGCCTCACCGCCGAGGCTAGCAGGTCGTCCGTCACCTCGCCAGATCGGAGACGAATCGTCAAACCCACAAACTTTCTTTTTCTGGTACCATACAGGATTACGCAGTAGAATAACCAGTCTACTGTACACAACATCATAGTATAGATGTTCGAGAAAAGTACGCCCGAAACACCAGAAGCGGTGGGCCGAGCAACATCCCCCCGCGAGTGGTTCAGGCTTCTCCATGCAAAAGTGCATCATCCCGACCCGCATATAGCCATCCCGCATTGCGTACTAACCTTCGAGGTAAACACTACATTTATTTCGGTATGTCCCAATGGCCTTGAATCCGGGGTAACATGGCGGGTCGGCTGGGTGAGAAGTACGCGGGTCGAGCCTCCTAACCCACCTTCACCACACCCGAATATCCCCACTCACGGAAACGTAGCAACAACCATGTCGTCAAAGACGAGCGTCCCAGCCTCGGGATGGTCTCCGGCATTCGGTGTCTACGCCGATCGCCGCTCTTCAAGCTAGCAAGCTGGCTTTTTGTTCTGATTCAGCCTCAGGCTATCGGAGCAACTTCGCGTTGTTGGGTGCCAGCTCGGCTACGACTACACCTTCCCAACGCTCGTCGAGGCGCCGAGGCGCATACGTACGGATCAAGTCGTCCCCATTCGCAGTCGAATGTTATCGTTCAGGGTATGATCAGGTGGAGTACGAAGTGGAGAAGAGGGGCCCTGTGCCGCTTTTCTGTCTCCTTTCCTCCAGACCAACGTCCCGCGATACCTTGTCACGGCCGAGGTGCGGGCCCATTTTTCCATCTTCTGCTGACCCCGGACTTTTCTCCCGACCAGCCTTTACGCTGTGCCTTTTCCGTACGCTTGTCCCCTCTTCCAGCTCATCTCCTGGCTGCTGGACGTAGACTCACTCGCTCCTCATCTCTCCTGTGCATCTTGTCTTCCCAGAATCCCAACGCTTGTTGCTCATGGAACATAATGAGTCCGAAGAAGAATCGAAAGTCGACTCTGCCCAAGTCTTCCATCGACTCTTCGCGACAGAGACCATCGCATCGGAACACGTCGTCTCGCCAAGCCAACAAACAGCAGGTAAGACATAGGGCGTCTGTTGCTTGCGCCGCTTGCCGAGACAGGAGGATCAGGTGTGTAGTGCCAAACGGCGGTGCCGAGTGTATTCAGTGCAAGAAATCTGGAAATGAATGTGTAATCAAAAACGACGATGAGCGGAGACGGTATGTGTTTAACCGGAAAACGCCCTCTTTCACTCGTGCGCTCAGAGGCTGACAGCCGTCGTCAGGCCAATATCCAAAGCGTACATGTGCTTCTTGTCCGACAGAATTGCTCTGCTGGAAGGGATGTTGAGAGAAAGAGGCATTGAGCCTCCCCTTGCCGCACATCCACCGAAAACAAGGCACGAAGCCCAAGCCGGCATCCGCGAGTATGCCAACATAGATGACGAAAAGCCGACTGTTCGTATCATCGAACAGTCTTCAAACTCGCCTCCGTCGAAGACTTCATCGCCCACAGGCTCTCTTCACCGATATTCTGCAACCATGTATGCCGGCGAGTCCGTCGGTTCTTCGAACGTCGACCCGCAACGCTTCGATTCTTCTCAGGACGACTCTTTGCAGGACGAAGCCTGCGCTGCGTTTGGATGGCTCGATTTTGACGATGGCGACCTTTTCCGTCGCCTATTCTCTGCAAAGGAGAGCTTATACTTCGACCGTTCCTCAGGCCAGTCACGATACTATGGATCTACGGCAGACTCTCACATACTTGCTCAAAATCCTAGATCCCCAGATGTACACGAATCAGCTGAGCTAGCTGGGCGAGCTGAACGTCTCATCCGCTCAATGACGGCAGCTACTCATGATTATTTGATGCAAACTTTCTGGACTCACTACAACTCAGTCCTCGAGGTTGTTCATCGAAGTGCCTTCGAGGCTGATCATCTATCCCAAAAGACCAGATTCTACTCGTCCTTTCTACATGTTTGCATGCTCTCCATGGGACTTCGGTTCGCAGATGCGGACCGAGAAGACGTCAAGGCAATCAAGTGTGGAGTTCACGAGAGCACCTTGCATCGAGAGGCTAAATCCATGATTGATTTGGATCGTCCCGGTGGCATACCAACTATACAAGCATTGCTGCTCTTGAGCGACCTCGAATGTGGTGTTGGGAGGGACCATACCGGCTGGATCTATGCCGGTAAGCTCACCCGGTTTTCAAATATTGAGAAGCAAACTCACAAGTTCATCAGGCACGGCGAACAGAATTGCATTTGACATTGGACTTCACCGAAAGTGCCAAAAGAACTCCGGGACGGAGTTCGTGAAGGAGGAAGGAGACAATGTACGCCAAATGGTGATGCGAGCTTGTGTCTTGTATGACAAACATTGGGCCTTGTTTCTCGGCCGACCCATGAGCATCAAGGACCACGACATCGGCATAAGCCTAAACCCTCGCGATTTGTCACAGCTGACCTCCCTCATCCACGGATCCAGCGTGGCTCAGAAGAATGATAATATGCTTTTCGACATCTGTAACCAGCTCGTCGAGCTAATGCAGCTCGCTGGTCAAGTTGCCGAGGCTTGCGACGGCCCTGAAGGAGACAAGCTTGGCGGAGATGGTGGATTCAGTATCTTCGATGCAGACGGGAGACAGACCAAAGCATTTCTTCAGGCTGTCAGCCTCGACCGGCAACTTCAAACGTGGTACAAACGCTTACCAGAACGTCTCCAGTGGCGACCCTCTGTCTTCAAAAGCGCACCGCCCAGCTACTTTCTGCTGCACCAACAGTATCATGTTTCCGTGATTCTACTACACCGTCCCTGGGCGAAGTATGATACTATGGTTGAAGGTGGACGTGGAGGCGCCGATTCGCTCTCCAATAGTCCGCTCTCGGCTTCTGAGCGCAAGGACGTCCCCTTTGGCTTATCGCCAGCCACTTGGGACTCGGAGAGAACCAATGAAGGGCGGTGTCTGCTCTCTCGTCGAATTTGCGCACAGCAGGCGATTCGAGTTGCAAGAATCTTCTCGCAGCAACAGGAGCGGTTTGATGGCACCAAGGTGTTCATCACGGCCATCCAACACGCCGGAACGGCTGCCGCTGCACTAATGGCAGCTCTTTCATGTGAAGGAGACAGCGCCAATCGGAGAACATACTTCGAACATCTCGAGGTTCTGTCGCACGCGATTGGAGACATGGGCCAGACTTACCAGCCAGCAGCGCGCATTGATGTTGTGGTCAAGGGAGTTCTGGCGCGGCTTGCATGTTGGACAATCAAGAAAGACTCCGAGGAACAGCGGCCTCCCGCCCCAGCCTTCCACAGTAGTGACAGCCGGTCCAGCTTGACTTCGATGGTCGACGGTGATAGCAATTACTCTAATTTGCTGGGCAGGCGCAAATCGGAAGCCGAGAGCACGCAGCCGTACAAAAAGCGGCGCTCAACACTCTCCAGCCGCCGAGCTTCGGACTTTTCAGGCAGACCGCCATTCTCTGTCACGACGGAAACAGCACTGTCGCAAAGTCCCCACGGCCGTCGTACACTCGGCGGTCATGCTCCGGTCGACCCGACCATTTATGCGACAAACAATGGCACGTTCGATCTGAATTTTGTCAATGAGTGCGCGGCGGAGCATGACGATGGGAAAACACAGGGTGGACTCGGAGTTTATGAGGACTCATTGATAGAACGATCATTTTTTGACGAATGGAACCCGAATGGCACAGGCACGGTGGCATTTGAAGATGTCCCCAGCCAAAGCCTCAAGCAGGAGTCTCCAGAAGACCCAGGTTATGACGCAGCAGCCTCGCACGTATTGGACGTGGACGACAAGGCGAGCGTAGGTTGGACGACAGAGATGGGCGAGATGGAGGCTGACTTGCTGGGATCCGTAAGCCTAGGCAGGCTTGTCGAAATTGCCATGCCCGGGAGACTAGGAACCAAAATTGCAGATGCTCACCGGAACCACGAGCTTGATTTCCTTGCTCTGTAGGAATATCAGGTAGATAGATCAGCAGATGTTTGTACTTCGAGAAAGGCAATATTAGGTGGTCAGTGCATAGACACCGAAAGTAGAAGAAGTCTTGCACCTTACAGACTGCTTTATTTCGCCCTCTCAGTATGGAGGTGCCCTCAAAAAGCTTAGCCGTATCTACCAAGAGAAAAAATAGAGACTAAATAGCCTAGATATACTCTTATAAAAATAACTTATCTTAATCTCGCTAAAAAATCTATATGAGTTATTAAACTTAGTTAAACTTTAAGATATTTACTTTATATAATAAAAGTATATATAATATAATAACTATATATTTATTATTATAAAAGTAGAATACTTTTTCTATAGATACAATTATTTATAGAATATTATAATTATTTATAAGTATAATATTAAAATAAATTTAAACCTATTAAGTTATAACTATACTTAATAAAAACTATTATAGAAACTAGAGTATAGTATATATAGTTTAATCTTTTATACTTAGTATTTAGTTATATTTTAAGATATCTTTATAATAAACTAAGTATATTATAAGTTAAACTTCAAATTACTTAGAGTTAAATTAAACTTCTATACTAATAAGTAATAGCAAACATATATTAATATATAGCTCTTAACTACTAATTCAAGTGTCAATAAGTTAGTAAATAAGTAAAGAGTACGTAGTATAGATATCCTAGCTAGTTACTTTAATATAGGCAAGAGTAATATACTAACGCTCGGTATTCAAGCAAGTACCGGCGATCTACAGTACCTACAAGTAGGCCTAGATCGTGGGGTACCAAAACGCTAACAAGTGCCCACTACCTTTATGTAGGTGCAGACAGTCTCGGGTCATCAGACCCATCCCCCTGTCCTAACGTTTACGTCTACTGTCACCCTACCTTCTTTGATCCAAACCAGGCCATCTTTTTGCCTTGGGTCGGTTCAAAGCACAGAAACTATCTTGCCTTCCCGAAACGCTCTGAGTACTCCATCATAAAACCAGTTCTGACGGACTGTTGTCCCAAATTGTGGGTCTTTTCCGAATCTCACCGGTGTCGGCCATGTTCGACAACCACTCGCTGGTCTGAAGGCCTTACAGCTTCATCGACACCGAAAATTATACACCGTATGCGCCCGCCATGTCACTGATTCCCTACCATCCCAGAGAAGGCCGCGAAATAGTCCTGTATGTTTGATCCGGTTCAGTATAGCCGTTGCGTTTTCATTCCCTCTCACATGTTGGGCCACGTCTCAGACTGACCATGACTGTCTTCAACACAGCCGTCATCGGAATGCAATTGTCGTGCGCGACCCTTCATCCCAAAGACTCGAGATCCGAGGCCTTTCCGAATGCCCAACATGTCGCCAACCATTGCGCTCCTCCTCTCCGGAGCGTCAGTTTGACAGTTCGCGGCACAGCGATCCTTTCGTAGACCCCGACTATTTTCGCATGCTCCGAGCCGGTCAACGCGGCACAAGGGCTGAACATCCTCCATCGAGCCCCGTTCACAGGTTTGTGCAGCCTAGCCTACCACATCCCCAATCTGCAATCATCGAAGACGCCGACGACGTCGAATTCGTCTCTAGTACACCCGCAGTCCAGGAGGGTAGTCGCATTCGTCGAGAGGCATTCAGCCCCAACTACTTCAAAACATTCTTTGTCGAGGAAAAGGAGCTCGGACGAGGCGGAAAGGGCGTTGTTCTTCTCGTTCGCCACGAGATAGATGGCTGCCATCTTGGTAAGCGCCTAGGCCGACGTCGTCCGACTTAGGTTCGTACCGACTGATTGTTACAGGCCATTTCGCTTGTAAGCGCGTGCCTGTTGGCAATGATCACGCGTGGCTCGAAAAAGGCAAGTGTATAGATCATAGCATCGAGACGACGCCCGTTGTGCTAACTTGGCTATGTACAGTGCTTGTCGAAGTCGAATTGCTCGCGAAGCTCTCACACCCGAACCTCGTTTCGTATCGCCATGTCTGGCTGGAGGACGTGACTTTGACTCGATTCGGCCCCAGCGTCGCCTGTGCCTTTATCCTGCAGCAGTACTGCAATGGCGGTGATCTTCTCCAGTACATTGTCGGAGAGCAGCCCAAAGAGACCACGAAAGAACAGCTCAAAGCCCAGATGCGCAGGAAGTCGAAGGGTCAGCTGGAGCTTCCCCGAGACCAGTTTGCATCTCAACGTCTGCTTGCCTTCGAGGAAATATTTTCCCTGTTCAAGGACATCACATCTGGACTGGCTTACCTACACGCCGCCAACTATATTCACCGCGACCTCAAACCGAGCAACTGTCTCTTGCACCGGGAAGGCAACGGGCTGATCTGCCTCATCAGTGATTTTGGCGAGGTCCAAGCCGAGCATATGGTTCGAAAGTCCACAGGCTCGACTGGTACCATTTCTTACTGCGCCCCCGAGGTTTTGAAAAAGGACTCCACCGGCCAATACGCAAACTTTACCACCAAATCCGACATCTTCTCCCTGGGCATGATTCTTTACTTCATGTGCTTCGGCCGTCTACCATACCGTAGTGCCGATAGCATCAACGAGGAGCTAGAAGATATTGACGAACTCCGCGCCGAGATCACAGACTGGCAGGGTTTCCAGGACGAACGTAGAGAACGTCCTGATTTGCCTTCAAAGCTGTACCAGCTTCTGAAAAAGCTTCTTGCTTTGGACCCGGCACAACGACCAAGTGCGAGCGAGGTACTGGCTGCTATGAAAACAGAGTCAAACTTGGACGGTGCACCTCGAGGTAGGAGCTCGAGTCCATCGCTGGGCCTCCATAACCGCCGCATCCAGAGTCTTGACTCACCGGCCCCACCAAGCACACCAGTAGCAGGTTTGTTGCTCAACCGTTGCACCGATCCCGCGTTTCGTCAAGCTGATGTTCTCGCCAGATCCCAGCAAGCAGCCCAGGCATGCTTTTTCACAGGAAGGATATAACATCCCTAGCAGGGCGACGGGTGATGGATCTTCGCGGCCGAGTTTGCAGACAAGCCTGCAAAGGCATTCCGATGCCAGCTCTCCACGGCATCACTCCCAAGCCCAAACCGCGCTTGCCTCACGTGGCCCGGGCAGCTTTTACTCTGCGTCCTCGGATCGGGCCAGATCAGAGGATGGCAGCGAATCGGTCAAAGACGACGAGCCTTTGGCCTCTCCACCGCTTCTGATGGCGCCCCCGGCAACAACGTTGGATGTTTGTAGACACAGACTCCTGGTGAGCTGGCTGCGAGTTGGTCATGCTATCGGCCATAACGCTGCTTCGCTTGCGGTGTTTATCCGTCTCGGTGTCTTCCTGAGCAAACTCTACAGTCTGACGCGACCGTGTTGGCCATATATGGTCAACATTAGGGTTGGGGGACCTTTGACAGTACTGGCTGCGCTGGATCTCGGTCTGCCCAGTTCCGATTCATCTCTAAGCTTGAGGAACCACCGAGATCTGGCGGGACAAAGCTCAATTGGCCTCCTCTTGGCTTGGGGTATTCGAAGGACTGTGTTTCTTGCGGTGCTACACTTTGTGGTTGTCTTGACGGCAGATCGCTCGCAGTCACTGTGCCCTATTGGACGAGACACGTGGAATGTCTAACACGTTGTTTGCGTGCAGTGAACACAAACATATGACCCATGCAGGCGATCAACGTGAGCCAAGGACCCGATACTTCTGCATGCTCTGATTGAGATACTTCGCCTTTTCATCAACTTGGCACGGGCTTCCTCCCCTTCATCGGAGAGAGGCTGCCTCAGATGTAGCGCTTTCGAGCGACAAGTGTCGGTCTCGCACATGGCTAAGCGATCTAGAAAAGGTGCCTGACCTTTTCGAAAGCACAGTGACAACAGGCGCCTTTGCGGTCGCTTCGGAATGCTCACAACGTCCGTAATCGATGATTTGTCTAGGCAACCACGACCAGCTCCCTGGCAGGCTTACAGCTATGGGGACCCGTACAGAGGCCATCGGGTTTCTTGCAGACGGGTAAACTGGTTAACTTGATTATGGACACAGGCTTTAGATTCTACTCTCGTCGTGTTGGTGTGACATGTGCCGAGGTTTCTCGTAGAATATGTATGAACTCCACGGTCCGTACTTTTACTGCTTACGCGCGGCCTTTGCACAGGAAATCCGCAATAGTGGCACATTGCCTGAGAGGCGGAGCATGATAGGTAACTACTTCACGCCGGTCAAGTTCCTTGGCAACTGAGACAGGTTGTCTTGACTGAGATGATGCGATTTGCATCTACTCGGGTAATAAATGTTCGAGGTTGGCGAGGCCAAACTACAACTGAACTTGGCAGGGTATCAAGAAAAGAAAACCGTAGTCCAACTGGTGTTTTTGCACGTTGCCACGAAGTGCTGGGTGGTCCACTCCTGTGATGCACTCCTGTGATGCACTCCTGTGATGCACTCCTGAGATGCACTCCTGTGATGCACTCCTGTGATGGACCCCAGTCTCATGGCAACTCAACGCGTGGTCGTGTAGGCCGAGCTCTTCATCAGCTCATGTGTAGGGACTACTTGCATAGCAAGGTACTAGACACTGAACAGGTGCTATCACCCCGATTATGAGATGTCCCTTTCGTGGAGAATCTGCCACTTGGTGTGGAAGGCGTTGATGTGCGCACTCAATGATTCCGGAGACTCATACGTGTCCGTCATTCCACTCGACACGCACAGAACGCAGCCATAAAGGTCGCTGTCGGAATGGGATTTCGCGAAGAACCGCCTTGACATGCGGAAACCCTCCTTCAGCAAGATGAAGTCCTTATCTAGTAGAGACGGCCTCCAACGGTAACCGCATTTGCACTTCTTGAACTTTGGTATTGGCTTGCAAAGATCGACCTGTAGCGCCATGGCCTCGGAACAGAATATGCTGAACACGCTGACTTTGGGACAGAGGAGATCCGTACCGTTGCCGTCGCCAGCTTCCGATGGCGCGAGCGTCGACGGCGATAGTGTAGAGGCGGCGTCGCTGGCTTCGGCCCCGGGGTTTGACGGTGCTGCGTCAGACACCGTTTCACCAGTGGAAGGGTTGGAGGCTGGCGGTGTCAGTGGAGGCGAGGGCGGTTCCGACTGAAACGGAGCCCGTGTGCTGGTGGACATTGCCCCGGCAATCGTGGCGCCGTCGGCGCCATCACGTTCCTGGTCATTGTTGACAGAAGAGCCGCCGGACCGGATGCTTTGCCGCGATCTCGGTTTCGGCACGGAAAGTTCGGTGGGTATCAGACGACCGACGGCCAGGCGTTGATACAGCTCCGCCAGGGCCTTCACGGATAAAATGCGGGCGGTCTCGGAGGTGTGCAGGATGTCTGAGATGTTGAGGGTGCCCGTGACGCTCACAGACTCTGCAGCCCTGCGTAAGTGGGAGACGCGGCTCCGGAGGTTGAACAGTTGATTGCACAGCAAGTCTCGACAAGTTGCTGTATATGCACAGCGGTTAACAGAGGCCGTCAAGCACGCCGGAGCTGATCCGTTGCGACACCGGAAAATGGAAATGGACAACTCACTGTCGCCTGTGGCGAAGTCGGAGCCGGCAACCGCGAGGGCGACATCAAAAGTATCCTTGACCTGGTTTTCCGCAGCATCCAGTGAAGTACTCAAGGCACAGGTAACTACAGCCTTCTGACCTCCAGGTCCAGATCTTCGGTAGTGGTTGTGCCAGGATCGCTTCCTTTTCCAGTACGTGTAGTGTTCTGTGCCTTCGGCGAAGGTCGTAACTAAGGCTGATACATATCCAGTGACAGTGGTTGGCTCCATGTCGTGTATGTTTCTTTCACCTCGACAGCATTATGAAGATGGTTGGAGTGCGCATCAGGGAGCTCGCTTGCTGTCCTGCTGTCCACCAACAATAAAGAGTGGCAAAACGTCCTTCTTGGTGAAGGAATAGCTGAAATGCGGTTCCGAGGGAGCCAGTGGAGGAAAGCAGCCGTGTTGTTAATAGTCAAATATGACGCTACAAATCGTGTACGACTGCACGGAAATTTTGAATAAGTATTCCAGCGAAAGCAGAGAAGGAGGAAGTGAAGAAGAGGCGAGAGCAAGGCAGTATTATCTTGTGAAGATGCTTATCTCCAGGAAAGGTGACGGCGACTCATGTCAAGCTTTCTAAATAGTGGCAGCTAGTACCCCGAAAGTGCTTGTAAGAGAAAGACAAGCTGTGTCTTTGATGGTTGGTGCGACCTCAGTCGATGGAGAGGGAGTTTGTCGTCGATCGACGGGAAGCTAGGGAGAATTGGGGAAGACGTAGGCGATTTCAGCTGAGGCGGAGGTCAGACGGACTCGTGGCAGGCAAAGAAGTCTCGAGTAATGTGGCGTTGGAGGGCAGATGCCAAACTGATACTCTCATACGAGCGGGCGCACGGAAAGCTAGGGGCGAGCGGGCAGCCGACATGACACGAAATGATGTCGCTCATATTAAGGCGACGACTGGCACGAGAAGCAAGGACCAGGGCCGGGTGCTGGATTTGGGGCTGGGTTTCGTGTTCGGTTGAATCATGTTGGGGATGCAAATAGCATCTGCAAGCAAAGTAAGGCCATCAAGCCGCGAAGTCAAGACTCCTTGAGGCTGTATCGTAATGTGCCTTCTTAAAATCTGCGGAGAAGGATCGAATCAGCGACGGCGAGATGCCGTGAGCAAGGCGATTTTCAGGGAGGATCGTATCTCTTGCGACCAGTGAAAAGGGTTAGATTCTACAACCGGGCTAGTTCCGAATGCGTACAGATTGGGCAAACAGGGCGAAAGAAGAATTCCCGGTTGGTGGGTTTTCCCCCTGTTGATTGCTTGATGATTCTTTCTTGGATGTTGCTACTCATCTGTGTACGTGTAAAATGGCGTGCCAACCAATGCCTGCGCCTGTACCAGTGATAAATCCCGAGAATATGCGGTGACAGAAAACCTGCGACGCCTTAATTATGGTGTCATCGGTGTGATGTTGTCGCAGCGTTGTCGTGTCTGATCTGGAATCTCGTCTGATTGATGACGAGGGAAACCCGACGACAGGGTCCCGGTGCCTGTCAAAGATGCCAAGGGCAGTGTTCGGCCGGACAAAGGAACAGCGTCTGTGCACGATAGGAGATGCCGAGATACGCCACTAAAGTTGACACTGCACTCTATATTTTGAACGTACTTTGAACGTCTGAACAATGCAAGCTATTTACTTGCTCAGGTGCTTCGGCGACTTGGAACAATTTGCAGAATCTTCCTACATCCTCCTCATAGTAGGTAGCGTTCGTCAGGCACCATACCGTGTGTATATTGAAATGGTCGAGCGCCCACGTACATCGTAAGTTCTACTTCCGAGATTCCGTAAGTGCCTACCTTACTTGGGTAATCCCGTCTCCTTTCAAGGGCTATCTATATTTGGAATCTGCTATATACATACACTAAATATGTATATACACATGAATATTTGTACTGACTTATTCACTACCTTGACAATCTTAACTTACATATCCGTACCTTAGGTACATATGGCTGTACAGAAACACTACCTAATTACCTTAGGTAGGTAAGGTACGCAGCTTGCTCTGTCCCCTACCTTAGTCATCCATGCGAGTTACGACGACTACAAGCACCAATGGGCGATGGAGAATGATAACTTGCAGACATGGACCGTCTTCTTCTTTGCTTCGTCTGCTGCTGCTGCCTCTGGCATCAATCGACTGAAAGCATACGTGTAGCGACAACGACATGCCTCTTCCGCCGCGCACTCGCTAGCCTTGCGACAGATGTCACAGCCAAAAGCTACGATGTTCAAAGCTGACGGCTTCTGCTGTGTGCGCACGCTGCTTGAAAGCTGCCGTCCCCTGTGTTTACAGTCCTGCTGGTCCAGTTTCTGCTTCGTTATCATCCGCCTCCTCAAACCCCGCAAATTTCTCCTTGCCGGCGCCGTCTCCTGTCAATGAGGCTTGTAGCCTGGACTGGGACAGCTTCTCTTTCGGCCTTTTGCTGAACTCGCAAGACCTCCAAGAACCCCAGGGCGCCCACCAAACTTTTCTTAGCCATCCACCGTCGACACCCTTCGACGCCAGAGCGCAGTGCTTTGATCGATTGTCTGCCATCATGGCCCAATTGAACGAAGCTCTCCTCCATCTGCCGCCTGTCTCTAAGCTTCATATCGCCGGCCCCGAAGTGAAGCAGCTGTGCTCCATCATTTCCACGTCGTACAGCCTGAGGCAGTTGCTAGAGACGATGCTCGCACAGGCCCAGCAACTAGTCGAAATCTATCCCGACACAATCAGCTTGGCCGTTACGCAAGACGATGTGGCTGAATGTACACTCACCAATTGCATTCACACTTTCAAACCTCATCCAGATCTCGGTCAAGATCCGTTCGAACTCGCGGCGCACCGATCCGCACCCCTCGACTTCCTCCTATTGAACCAGCTTGTTTCCTGCCATTACCGCCTGTACGACATCACCGAACTGTTTCTCTTTCATATTCATTTGTGTTTCAAGTTGTCTATCTCATCTAGTTACGGCGAGGCTCATCAATTCGAGATACCTCAGCTCCGCATCGGTTCTTTCACACCTTCACCACGCTTCTCCCCGTCCATAATCACCCATGTCTTGATCGACCAACAGTCGTCATTGGCCAGCTTCCTCGCATCCCTTCAAACCGCCTTACGCGGAACGTCAGGCAGGAAGTCTCAAGTTCTCACCATGGAGTGCGATATGCTGAAAGACCGTGCAGAGTCCATCGCGGGGCACCTTGTAACGTTCAGAGATGCTTCCAACAAGTCAGGTCTCGTCTCTTGAATTCCGAAGCCAACAGCACAATGAAATTACCGTGTTTGACACCTCTGGTTAGGGTGGCTGCGTTTCTGCAAATACACCAGAAGAGCCTCGCTCGCCGCAACGCTGAAAGTTGCTTGGCCATCCTAGACTGGAATCACCTCGAAAGTCTCCGTTCCGCCGATGCTGCAGGTACCATTGTGGAAGTACTGTTGGCCAATGGAAGCATTTCAACCGCGATCCTGTCTCGCCTCGGCGCTGTCTGCCGTCAAACGCTTAGAGCGCACTTGCGAGGCCGAAATCCCATCCACCACGCACACCTCGACACTACGAACGACTACCAACACACCTGTGTGATAGTTGGAGTTGTACAAAAGCATCCGCAGCGGCGCTCCGGAAGCGTCGAATGTAGCTTAAGCTGCGAACGCTGATATACCATCATCTAAGGCAGCTACATATCTTGCCCCAGCGAGGAACGCTGTTGCCGCATATACCCCTACATAAGGATTGCCCATCGACTCTTCGCCGAAGAAGCTGTAGGGATTGTTGCCGACAGTGCTATGATGAAAATATATCCGAGAGACATTGGACGCTGCCAGGCGTACAGCATAGTCCATGACCCACAAAGCTGCCCCGAATGACGGAGAAACGCTCGCTGCACCGCCTTCCGCAACTGTCTCAAAATGAAAAATACAGTTTGAAATCGGATTTGTAGGCCATCTCACCTGAATTTGCCTCTCCCATCACGTATGGTTTGTTCACGGCCAAAGCACTTGCAACGTCCTGATCAAATCTAGACCTGATCAGCTGGGGCACCTCTTCGCCAGGATACATGCTCTTACAAGTGGACATTGTTCACGGTGTTAGAGTGGGACATGGGGCTTGACACGTTACCGCCGGGGTAGTTGTGGTGGCTGTACGTTCTCACAAACTCCCTGACCGTGATGTTACCGCTGGCGATGAGCTCCTGGGCTCCCCACCGCGGCGGGAGAGAGTTGGAGTTGCCCGCTTGGACGATATCCTTCTTGTCAATGGCATTTCCCACGATAATCGCCCACTCATTCTGCGAAGCGGTGTCAATGGCAGGATCCCATGCATCCGAGGCAAGCGGCTGCGTCTTTGCCCAGTCTACCACGAGTCAGCTTTATTGCGGGGGAGTAAGTGGGTGCCATGTCTTTACAATCCGGCTCGTTGCCACGGTCGATGGCGTACAGGTTCCCAATACTTTGAACTGCTGCCTTGGCGGCTGCTATGGTGTTTTCAATGTCGTTTTAACCTCTGTTGAGGCCCAGGGTAACATTGCCGGCACACGTCGCTGCGAGTGTGAAGAAACTCGGGCCAAACGTCAATGCCTTGGGTGCATCGACGGGGGTTTCTACCGAATACACGACCTCGGACAACATGTTTGCATCGTAAGATGCGCGGTCCTGGGTCGTGCTGCCGATGCTGATGGGTGGCCAAGTGCCGCTCAGGGCTTTGAAGTTGGCCAGGCACAGGCTTGTGGCCGTCATATTATGGAAGTATGATGGGAAGGCAAAGAACTCGAGGCTGCAACCTGTTTCAGCAAAACATTACGCATCGAAACCGCACAGAAACAAATGGGATCTAGCAACGGAAGAAGTATGAGACTCACGAGAGTCCTGGGGGGGCTACTTCAACAGGCGCGTATGGCAGGGCTCCGGTTGTGGCACTGGTCGGTGCGGTGAAAGAGGCAGCGCTCGCTGTGTGAGCAGCTGCTCCTAGCCAGGCTACCGAAGCAAGAGAGATCATCGCAGCTAATCCGTCCTGTTGCATTTGCAGAGGAGTATCAGAGAGAGGGGGGATAGCCGGGAAGACGCAGGGTTGTTGCAGCTCTTTATGTCCTGCGTGCTATTCAACATCGGAGGAGTCGAGATTGCTCCTGACTCAGATTTACTCGTGCTGTATCTTTGCCTCGAAAATCATCTTCCACCTTGAGCCTCGATTCAGTCCTCTCTGGCTAACAGCTGCTTGCGTGGACCAGTAGCCGGTCTACATTAAGCTAGAAGCGAAGAACAAGGCAGCCCCAGCCAGGTCCTGCCCGTCGCTCCCCTAACTAAGGATAGTAGGAACATGGTGATGGTTCTTTTCTTGAAGGGGGGGGGGGTCCTTTTACATTATGCATCTGAACACATACGCTGGTCCATAGAACACGGCTATCTCGCAGAGTCCGAGCTGGTTGGGTGGTACTTTCTGACGAGTTCTCGCTGTAGCCTGTGTAACATCATGGAAGAGGTAAACGGAACACGTGTAAGCTAAGCAGGATATTGTGGGTGGGCAAAGAGCTAACAAAATTAGACAGTTGACCTTGCCGCGTTGCCGGCCGAAACTGTACATCCTTGTATCCGTTCATGTCGAAGGCGCAGTACTCGAATAATATCCCAAGCAAAGGTTGCCAAAGTGTCCTTGACTTTTCAGTACATCTGTTTACGACATGTACAGCGAACCTGTATATAACATGCCTAGCAACCTTGTACTAGCGCAAACCCAGTCACAGCTATTGCGAAGAACACTTAACAAACCAAAGGCGCGCCGCCAGGCGTTTTGTAGTTTGTCGGAACGGGGTAGTAGATGTTGACAACGAGGCCAGGATCGTTGGGACTGTATGCCCCTGGAAACGACATGAGGTTTGGCCTGTACGTGGCTGTGCCACCACTGACGCGGACTTGGGCGCAAGAGATGTAGAGCTGGGCGCCACCTATGCTGCTGGCGCTGTGCAGGGCAATGTGTTCGACGCGAAGGAAATACTCGCCGTCCTCGAGGCACTTGGGAATCTGGACATTGATTGTCGTCTTGCCTGTGTGAGCATTAGCATCAGCTGTTTCAGAGGGGGGATTGAAGACGGAGTACGAACCCGACGTCGGCCAGGTCAAACCTCCGGATGTGACGGTCGGTCCGTCGTTGTATATCTTGAACCACACTTTGCCTGACCCCTCAAAGTTTGCGATGCTGGTCCCGGAAGGTGCCTTGGCCATGTAAAGATTGACCGGGCCTGGATGGGAGACTGAAGATTTGGCATTGTATCCTGGGACTTTGCGTCAGTGAGTCCAACAAGTGGTGGAGGTGCCGATTCAACGAACCGATCGTGGATCCTGCAGCCACGTCGAGCACCTTGGCACCTTGGGCCCCAGGTGCAAGTTGATAGCACGTCATCTGCTGCGAGTTGACATCGGTGACGGGGCCGTTGGACTGGAAGTTGGTCGTCTTGCGAACATATTCCCAGTCTAGTGTCATCTTTCCATTATACGTAACGGAAGGGAACACATCTTACGGCTTCGAGTTAAGCAGGGGCTATCTCACGAGCGATCAGGTAGGGTCTGGGACTTACAGTGAGCAGATGCGACAGTGGCTAGGGCCAGGAATGCCGTGAAAAGTCTCATTGCGGCGCTACAAGCTTGTGGACTGTGAAAAACGAGTTTGGCAGATTGACTGTGGTTGAGAAAAGGGGTGAGTTGCCTGCTGCTGGCTAGACCTGCTTTCAGACCGCCGCAGAGGTCTCAACTTATACCAAGAAAGCGCGATGCTCCGGTGTCCGGGCGATGTGCCGGGCAGGCAGCGTAGCTGGCTAGCAAGCTGGCGAGATTCATGGTCGTCAAATTGCCGAGGACAAATCAGCCGGCGCCTAAATTCATCGTTTCAGTCAGGAGCACAACTAGACACATCGACGCTGGAGAGAGCTGGCCCATTCGTCGGAGTCGATACGCAATATAGACATATTTGACCCGACGTGGTATACCAAGAAGGTGTGTTGACTGTGACAACAGCAGCCAGACTGTGTTGCCGTTCAGTCATTGCCATGTCAACATTGTCGGCACCGATCCAAAAGCTGGTTGATGAAGTGTCACCTGGTTGACTTGGCGCATCTCTCTTGCGTGCCTCCTTTCTATGCGAACGCCGGGTAATATACATGTCTTACTTTTCACCCTCGCCCAATGCGAAGCCAAGCCGGCTATTCAGATAAGCTGCCACTTGCTACCCACCACCTGCCATAGACAGCTCAGTCATCATCGGTGTATCTCGGCCCGCTGGCTGCCGGCGTCTCAGGAGCACCATAAGCGGCGGGAGTGGGTGCGCCATAGTAACCAGATGATGAGGTGAAGCCGCTAGCTGCCGGAGTAGGTGCTCCAGCAGCCGGAGTCGGGGCCGAGTCGACACCCCAACCGCCTTGCCATCCGCCGCCAGGGGTTGGGGCGCTTGCGGCAGCAGGAGTCGGCGCTGAGTAGGCGCCAGGGGTAGGAGCACTGAGAGCACCTGGAGTTGGCGCTCCTAGCAAACCACCGGGAGTGGGCGCGTCGTAGCCTCCAGACGGTCCTGGTGTATATCCCCACGAGTCACCTCCGCTCGCGCCCGGCGTGGGCGCTGAACCACCGTATGCGGGTGTCTTGGAACCGGAGCCCCAGGTGTCACCTCCGCCATAGGCCGGCGTTTTGGACCCAAGACCGAAGGCATCATGAGCTGGCGTCTTGGAGCCGGCTTGCCAGGCCGGCGTTCTGGATCCTCCGCCATAAGCTGTTCTGTTACCATCACCATAAGCAGTGCGAGAGCCGTCAGCCCAGGCAGGTGTTCGCGACCCGGACAAGTCTTGTCCACTGGATTTCCACGCAGGTGTTCGGCCACCGGAAGGAGCAGGAGCTTTTTTCAGCGTTAGCGTTATGCTTGCATGAGTGCAGGTTTTTGCTTACTTCGTGATCCCCAAGCTGGGGTTCTTTCCGGCCCGCCAGAGGCCATCGGTGTTCTTCCTCCCTGCCAATCCCCACCACGTCCGCCAGCGGGTGCGCCGGCCTGATTCTGCCTCGGCCCACGTCCGTTGATTTCGATCTTAGCACCCGTGTTCTTATCCTTGAAGCTCAGATGGTCCTTGGGCACAGTGATAGTCTTGCTCTTGGTATGCAGCTCGACTCGAGCATGGGTGTCTGTGGCATCTTTGACAATACCCAGCAAGCCCTTGTAGCCGCCCTTTTTAATGATGACTGTTTGGTTGATAGCTCGGTCACGACCAAATGTCTTTGGGGGCGCCATCTTGCTCTCCACTGCACTAGGGTTACGCTTCATGGCCGGGTTCATCTGGTCCAAATTAGGTCCGGCGGACAGAACGCGCCCACCCTTGGCAGCGATGGTAGTGACATTGCCGGCCTTGGTGACAAAGACGCCGGCGTTCTCATTGTTGTCATTGCTGTGCAAGAAGACGTAGGCGCGGTGGATGTGAATGATTTTGCCCTGGCGTTGCTGAGCGCCATACTCTCGGACGACGTCGTCGAGCCTGATTTCTGAGCCATTTCGATCCGCAGCAACGGCTACCTTTCTCTTGGGCAATTTGTTAGCGATTTGAGAGGGCATCACCTGCCGCGCGTCACCGTTTTGATCTAGTACGACGACGGATTCGCGATCGACTTTGACAATACAGCCGACGGTGGTCGGATCCAGTTGAACAAGGTCAAACAGTTCATACTGGCCCAGGGAGCCCTGCCCACCAATGTCGCTTGCTTCACGCAGGTCTTTGCTGAAGACTGTGACTTCAGTGTTGGTCTGATCGGTCAAGAAAGTAACACGGTCCTCGGCAATCTTGACGACCATACCGACTTCGTCACGGAACCTACTGCCGCTGGTGACCTTGACATGATCTCCAACCCTGAAGCGCTTCCTAAGGCCTTTGATAGGAACCTCAATCGTCTGGCCTGCGAGGACTCCCTCGGTAACCTGCATGGTCACAATGTCGCCCTGGACATTGGTGGCCTTTCCAACAACGCCCTTTTGCTCTCCTTCGTAGACCTCAATGACGTCGCCTGGCAAATATGTGACGTTGATGTTGCTGTCCTTGAGGCTAGCGGCGAGAGCCTTGAGATCAAGATTCTCGGTACCATCCTCGGCACCAGAGGCGAATCTCGTGACCTCTTCCAGAGTTGGATTGACGTCTGTGACCACCAACTGCTGGATCTTGATATCTTTGACCTGAAAGCCATTTTCGAACTCGTCGCCCATGTAAGTCCAGACCTTGGTTGTCGGATTGCCCTGGATGTGCCGGGGATGACGTTTACGAGCTTCCGTCTCGTTGAATAGGCGCTGCGGCGGCCGGGGTCCTGGAGTCCCGATGGGGCGTTTGCGCTTGCCATCTGCTGTTGTGCTTGCGAGAGCGTCATCTCGCATGCCGTAATCGAGGCGAGGGATGAAGCGGACACGGGCCTCAAGGCCATTCTCAGTCACGTCCACAACTTGAGCAAGGTCACCCGCGTGTTTGGCTGGCTTGCGTAGCCTGACCCAGGCACCGGGCTCTAGTGTGGGCGTCTTGGTGACACGGAGAAGGTCAGGCATGTCCTTGATGTCAACAAGGATCATCTTGGATCGGGGATAAACGTTGAACATGCCGTCGAGAGCAACCATGATGTCGGTGGAGCGATTGGCTTCGACATATATGTAGCCCTTCATGACCGAGGTAGGGCCGCCGCGCTCGAAAGCCGAGATGATGGCCAGTTCATCTTTGGTGCCCATCCTTTCCTCAATGCGCTTCATGATGGAAAAGACAACCTCTCGCTCCTTACCTTCCTTGCATCTTACAGCCCAGATAGTCGGGTCCTCAACACTAGGCATCAGGAGACGCTTCGGCACAACAGTCGAATCGCCAAAACCCTTGGTAGGGCGACGGTTACCGTATCTCTGCCTGAGGATCTCAGCCTGCTTCTCGGCGTCCATACTCGCCTCCATCTCACGGCGACGATCCAACTCGCGGTGTCTCCTGTCATCATCGAGGCCTCCGCTTTCGGCAATGTCGTCGGGATGAGCGTTGTCGATGAAGTCTTCTATTTCCTCGCCGTCTTTCTCCTCATCCTCGCCGTCCTCTTCATCCTCGACCTCGGCTTCAATGTCGAAGAAAACAGCTCGGCTGTCTTTGTGACGCTTTCGACGATGGTTCTGGAAATTCGGTGTGAGCGACAGGACATCCCAGTGTCATAGGGCAACAAGTCGTCGGGATTCAATGTAAATCCATAAGGACCAGATCAAGGAGATAGGTGCAGCGCAGACAGGAGGCTTACCTGCTGGACATCATCTTCGTCTTCGTCATCTTCTTCTTCCTCATCATCGTCGTCATTCACACCGGCCTCCTCTTCATCTTGCTCATCTTCCTCGTCGTCGTCATCGACCCGTCTAGATCTGGAAGTCGGTGCAGTATCTTCGTCATCGGCGGCATTGGGGCTGCTATCCCGCGCGTCGCTTGGGACTTGCTTGTTGGCGTAGCCATGTTCGGCTTCTTCATCTGAGAGGTCGGCAGGCGCAGGGTTGAAGTCCTCCTCATCTTCAGAATCGTCGAATCGGTCACGATCGTTTGATGCCATCTTCAGGGTGACTCGTTGTCGAATGGCAAATAGTCAAGTAGCAACGTTAACCGGGCCTGCTCGGGCAGGAGCGATGAAGTGAAGTATCAAACAAAAGGGCTAGCTCCGCTTCCAGTTAAACGTCCGTGAGAAGATGCAAACGAGGCCGCAAAGAAAAGGACCGCGGGATGTTGGACAGCGGATTTGTTTGACGCAGAGACTGGACGTAAGACTGAGGTGAGAGTTTAGCTCCAAACGTTCCTCCATGCGCAATGGAAGGCAGGGAGCCTGGGAGGCCTTAGGTCGTCCAGGTTGGTCTGGCGTCGACTTGAGGCAGCTTACCTAAGGCAAGTGCACGTACCGCAAGTGTTCTGGCTCCTAACGCGGTCTGGGTTGGTTCTGTATTTGGTTCAGTGCGTCACAGAAACGTGGATGTCCTGATAGGTTTTTAGGACTTGAATATGGATCAATGATGATCTCTGGTGCTTGACTTGGGTATAAGGAATAAGGTAGGAGCTGCATGAGCCAGGTTGGCAGACAAGAATAAGGACAAGTGCGCAGACTTAAGCGACCCTTCCCAAGACATTCGGATTTTTGGCTCCATCCTGACCATTGAGTCTTAATTTTGCTTGATCGCCTCGCTACAAGAGCCCGTCATTTGCACCGTGCGCGAGCTGTCGTCAAATAACTTGATCATTCAGACATTTTGATACCTGGACGACCGACTTCAGAAGGCGATAGAAAACCGTGCATTCAAAGGCTACCGGTGTAGCAGCGCGTCCGGATGTATTGCATGCAGGTCGCGCCGAGTCGTTGTCCATGGCGCCCGGGGTCTTTGAAACTGGGTGACTGGTTCATTGACATCGTGCTCTAATTAGACCTTGTCGACATGAGAAAAAGCTCCGGCGTGGTCTTCGGTCTATTCCACCTCGTCGATACTAAAGTACCTTAGGTAAACTAGAGGCTGTCACTTGTCCCAAATATGATTCTCGCCGGCCTGCAGGACGCGTTGGTCGTTTTCGAACTGCGTCATTTGCTGAAGTAGGCTTCGCTGGAAGGCTGCAGCGATTGGCCACCGACTGCACACAAAGGTCGGGTAGTAGACGTATATGCGTATCCGTACGGGACCACAAAGAACAAGATGTCAAATTAATTCGAACCACCGCCGAGAGGGCGGCACGATAAGGCCTATGATCACAGTTCTCATAGCATGTACCAGGTTCACACCTTCCGCTCTCATGAATATTGCTGCCCGACTGATGATTTGGTTTGTAACTATTGTCGCCAGCCTTGGGAATGCAACCCGCAACTGGGTGCAGAACTTTGCGTTCTGGAAGCGTTCCATGCAGCCTAGATGGCGTGGAGGTGTCAACACTTGCGACATTTAGGGAAACCACTTAGAAACGACTCTTTCTTCCCACTCCCACTAGTCTAATGCCAACCATCATCACTGCGATTTTGACCTGTGTCCTCAACCAGGCAAGTCACCCTGAGCGACCTGTTCGTCACCAACACTATACAAAGGTGACTGACTAGAGCGAGGTTTGGCTCCCGGGGCATCATTGTTCCCACAGATCCCTTCCTAAACGCCAGGCTTCGCGATGCATTTACCATAAGTGACCGCTAGATCTATGAAAAGGGCAGCAAGACGGCCCGGCGACTGCCATTGTTCGCAGTTCGCACCCTCATGAACCAGTGCGCCCGCACGTCTTGACGCCCCAGAGCCCTCTACCCGCGCTCACCCCCAGCCATTCTCCCTGATCGTTGGACAGGTGCGGTACCCAGGCAAGGTTGCCAATCTCGTAGTCGCACTGCCAGCTTGCAAACGGGCTTCGTGTGCTGTCGGGCTGGACAGCCCCGTTGGATGCTGCACCACCTGCGATTGCCGGATTGTTATTGTATACATCCCAAAGAAGTACTTGGCAATCATCTGCGCCGGAGGCAAGGACGCCTCGTTTGGTGGGAGACCACTCGATGCTGTTCAAGGGGCCACCGTGGCCACGAAGCTCCAGAAGTGCCTGTCCTGGATGTCGCACGTCGAGTATGCGGATCACGTTGGAATCTTGTGCAAATGTCGCCAACAGGTGGGTATCGTGAGGCGACGTTGCCAGTCGTAGCAGAGGAGGGGGGTTAGACATGGTCTGTTGCGCAAGGGTGGGACTAATACGACCGCCATTGGCATCTACGCTTTTAGTCAGCGAGGGACGCCATACAGTTGGAATTTTACACATACCTCGGTCGTCTTTGCCCGTGGGCTCGTAAATGATGGTACTGTGCTCGAGGCTGCGGAGATCAAACATGCGGACGCTACCGTCCTGTCCACAGCTCACAAAAACATCTACGCTATTGGCGCAGAACCGCACGTCGTATACTTCCTTGTCGTGAGCAATCAGTTGCGTTTTTGCTGTCAAGGAGGGAATATCCCAGATGGTGCAGGTCGTGTCTATGCTCGAAGTGATGATCAAACTCGGAGAAACAGTGTTCCAATCCAGCGAAGTCAGCGGCGCAGTATGATCCGGTGTCTTGGAGTTAGAGAGCAGAGCCAGAGGGGTGAGCTTCGTGACGCCAGGGTCTCGGCCTTGGCGAGTGATGGTATTGTTCTGCGAAGCAGGGCTTTCAGACGGGAGGGACCATAAGCGGAGATGGTCTCCAGATGTGGCCAGAAGATCAGTAGACTGTTTCTGCGACGACGGAGGCTCCCAAAGCAGGCGTGTGACGGGGTACGAATGTGTTGCCTCGGCGACCTTGTTGAACTCGAGGTTGAACTTGGGAGTGCCGGGCTGGTAGGCTTCGTTGGGAGTGGGCACCAACTGGGTATCGAGAATTTGAATCTGGTACAAATGGGTCAGCATGCTCGGGCAGATGATGCCTAGACGGAAACGGTATTCATACAAAGTTGTGCCCGTCCTCCAGGTAACTTCCTACGGCGACTTTACCAGCTCCGTTGCCTTGGGGCGGCCACTTGCACCAGTCAGACGCGAAGAGGGCCCAGGGAGCTAAGTAATTGCTCGTCCCCGGTTGGGCATGGGCAAGCTCGTAGGCGGCGCTACCGGGCACACCATCTGACATGCTCGAGTCGGCGCGGGGACGGATATCGGCCAGGCCCAAGGGAGTGTTGGAGATATTTCGCTGCGAGCCGGGGGCGCTATACTTTTGTTCTGGGGGAGACATGAACTGTGAGCCCGAGCCGCTTGGAGTGGTGGGAGTGTATGGCTCGAAGGTCGCCGCGCCTTCGTATCCGGCGGCGGGGGAAGAGCGAGAGTAGCTGTGGCTAAGGCTCAGGCTCGGAGGCTTTGTCGGCGTCTGGTAGTCCTGGGACTGCTGGGCATGCATGGAGGGTTGCATGTTGGACATGGCAGGTACCGTAGTGGAAGTGACGGGTGGTGGGCGAGCGCCGGGGCCGCCAGGCTGCAAGACGTTGGGCACCGTCGAGGTGGCCTGGAAATGAGAGGCACTTGGAGATGCCTGGTCAAGCTTGATTTGAGGGCCGGCGGGGGCGGCTGACGAGGAGTATTCGCGGGGTGACAGCTGGCTGTGCTGGTTCATGCCAGCAGACATGTGCAATTCGTCGTGCTGGGAGCCGTAGGTACCAGTTCGACGCGGGCCAGAAGGGGAGAATTGCTGCTGCGCTTGATGTTGCGGCTGCGAATGCGATTGCGATGTCTGGTGTTGGTGCTGTTGCATTGGGGGCTGTTGTTGCTGGTTCATGACCGCGGCGTCCTGAATCAGCGCGTACGAGGACGAGGGGAGCAGAGTGACGGAGGGGGATTGGCGTGGCGGCAGTCCTGTCTCAGTCGCAGTGGAGTGGGCCGGCAGCGAGTAGGTTGGGTCTAGCAGCAGCTGTTGGTCATAGACCGGAAGCAGCGCGGCGGGAACAGAAGCACGCTGATGCTGCTGCTGTTGTTGCTGCGACGAAGACTTGGGCCGATTATGACAGGACGGAGAGAAAGAATTGGGGGAAGAAGAGTAGGATGAGTGGGAACACGAGTAGGAGTGTGAGGAAGGATAGGGACGAGGCTCGAACGAGGTGCCAGCCGCGGTCGAGGCCGAAGCTGTCGAGCGGGATAAGGCGGAAGCGGGGTTGGATGCCGAACGAAGATGGTTATGGTCGATGTGTTCGTGGTCGTCTTCGTAGTAGTAGTCAGCCACGGCGTGCCTTTTGGGTGCCGATGGCTTAGTCGCGATGGGACTTTGGGATGCAGGAGGATTAATCTGGGGGATTGAAGAGGGAGACGGCTTCGAGGCAGAGAACTGATGATTGGGGTCGTCGCGGTTGGGGAGTTGGTGCTCAGGAGCGGCGGTGGTGGTGTCAGGGTGCGGACTGGCTCTGGTGCTGACAGTTGCGGCAGGGGCCCCTACGGTGCCTAACGCTTTTGCCGCCTCCCAAAGAGCTTCGGTCGCACTTAACCGGTGCTGGGTTCGAGGCTGGCTTTGCAACTGCTCTTGCTGCGATGCCGAACGGCGATGGCCCAGGAAATGCATCACACGTAGATACCTCAGGTAAGGTAGGTAGTTTGAATCTGACGGTATATCTTAAATACAAGGGAACAAGTGTTGGAAGGTAGGTTCAAGGTGTGGTAGATGATGTGAGGTGGAATCATCCAAGCTCGGGTTGTTAACCTTGTGACCAGATGAAGACAAGAGTATTGGTACGGTCCGAAAGATGATGCACCGTAAGGCACGATACGATACGGTCTACAATTTAAGGTAGCGCACACGGCTATGGTACGACGACACACGTTTGAGCAAGCGCAGTGAGTCGAAGACGGTTAGGATTTCGACCGACTGTTTCTCATCGAACCAGGCGGTGCTCTGCGTTGCTCATCCAAGCAAGGGTCAATGCAGACAACTAGGCTTGATAATGACGGCTCGACGTCCCAAATACGGCCGAAGAATGGGAAAATCAGAGCGCTCATCGTCTGGCATCAATAGACCGCTACAGAAAAATAAATCCACGGGCGGGCGGCCGAGTCGATGGAGACCGCAGACGGGGACATGGCTGGGTCCTGGAAACAGGGAAGGAAGGGCGTTGTCACAAATCGAGGTCGTATTTGGCAAGGGATGCGCGTACTCCGTAAAGATTTCCGTACATGACACAGATAAGGAAGCAGTCGCATTCCATCAGCGACACAAAGTATGTAGGCTGACGCGATCCTCAATACTCTCGGGTAGCATCGCGGCGTGCCTCCTATCGTCCTGTCTTTACCAACCCGTCTCGCTTGCCTTTGGATGAATGAATGATAAAAACCTTAAAAAAGATAGGTGATGGTAGAAAGAGAAACACAACGGCCGATATATACTAGATTGGACATGTATCCAACGATCGAGCTTAATATAATACGACACGTGGGAGACGCGGGTTCGAAGAATGAATATCAAGACATCATACCTAGCCGACCGAGGTTTTCCCTTCTTTCCCCGGAGCGTAGGCCGAGGGCCTCGAGGGGTCTATTCACGCAAAAAAACTGGTGACTGCTATAACGGAGCAACATACAGTACGTCGTTTGCTTTTCGACTGGGCACCTCATTACAGCATACCTAGGCAGAAGAAAGCCAAAAGTATTCCGGCCTGCAAATGTATTCTGGAGAAATTACAACACCTAACTCAATACGTGTACATGACCGACAAAGCTCGCACGACTGTTCTAAGAGATTATTCGGTCTATACAGATATACTGGCTACTGACCTAGTCTATATGCGTAGCATTCATATGCCTGGCCCGAGCCACCCCACTAGGTGCATCATTGTCTAGTATCTATGTAAGCGTAGCGGCGTATCCGGCTTAGTGCTTTTGACATGACGTCTGCTCTTAGGTAGATAACGGAGTAACTGCCTCGTGCCATGTTTGGTGTAGTACGGCACATGCTCGCAGCTTGTGAGCTGCCCTCATGTTCAACACCAGGCTGGAACTTGCAAACTTCCCATCATCGCTGACTAGCCAGTTGTTGGTTTCGTTATTTGCACAATCTGTCACCACTTTGTCGGAAGCCACACTACACAGGTCTTGTTAATATCACTTACTACCCAAGAACTGTTGCACCTAAGCATCCGTAATTCCGGCAACAAGTGCCAACGAAATTCTTCATGGCCTCAACTTCTCCTCGATTTGTGGATCGGCTCTCCCTTGCTGGAAGGAAGTCTCCGATCCTTCCGCTTCACGCCTCTGGCAGACGAGCGACGGATTATTCCCTCGACGAGCTCTCGCCGCGACCCGATGAACCTCTTTTCTCGGTCTCTCCGCAAATGCCTCCAGCCTTATCCAGGATCCGCTCTCCTTTACCCGCCGACCCATGGGACAGTAACCCCACGAGTCCCGTCGGTTCTTTCTCGAAAACGAAGCCCATCCCTATTTTTGCCGGACCACCACCACCCATAGCTGCCTCTTTGCTTTTACAGCCCGCGCCGAAAGGCAAGGTCAGCACTCGGGGTGGGTCAACAAACGCTTATAATGGGCAAGATTCCAGGGAACTTTCGGCGAGTCGTATCACAATCGGAAACATTCTGTTTGACCAAGGTTCTCGCAGTCCCAGCTCGTCTCGCGTGGACTCTATTTGGCGGAGACTGCAGCAACGAGAGCGGTCCCTTCAAAGAGAGGTGCAGCACTTGTTGGACATGCAAGCTACGAATCTCGTTTCGGGTGGCGATGCCTTTGACAGTTCTAACGACGTATCCGGACTCGACACATGGAGTGATTCTGGGAGCAGCACGCCGACGGGGACTTTCTACTCCACTGCAACCTCCAAATCACGCATGATGGCATCACTAGACCCGCCGATGCGTGCGACTGCCCGCGGCGACGTAATCCCCGTACGCCAACCCAAGTCGTCTGGGCCCCAAGGGCTTCGAACCGCACGAAGCGGTCTACGACGTTCGTTGGCAGCTTTCACTGAGCTGAAAGCTGAGGAAGATGACTATCTTGTGGCGGCACTTTCGCAACGTAAGAAGGCCTTGGCCTATCTGAACAAGCTGGACTGCCGCAGGATGAATATTACCGCAGAGCTCAGCATTCTGGCGGACGACGAGGAAGAGCCGCTCGCAAAGGAGCTTCGAGAACTGGGAGCTCAGCACGAATCCCTGGGACACGAAATTCGGGAGCTAGAGGAGAGGCTGGTCGGGATGAGGAATCGCCACAAATGGCTTGGACGTAAGATGGAGGACGTGCATAACCGCCGAGAGGCCGGATTGAGCGGATATCGAGGGGCACTGAAGGAGGTAGAGGGGGAGATCACGTCTCTGTTGCGCCGGCCACCGATAGATCCGTTGGACGCTGAAGTCGTCAAAGTCATAGGTCAAAGTCAGCCTGCGACGACAGGCCGCGTCACAGAAGTGCTTGGGGGGGAGGAATTCCTCCGCATGATACCAACTAGACGCACTTTGAGCATGGCAAAAGACTGGTGGGAGGCTGAGGTGGAGTTTCTGCAGAAACGCAAAGCTCAAGTGGACAAGGACCGCGATGCACTCAGTCAGGGTGCGGCACTGTGGCAGGAAACCACTCACGTGGTCACCAAATTCGAAGCGGATCTGCGGCAGTCTCTGGACGGCAGTCTTGCAAGTAAGGGGAAGAGGACACCGCGAGCCCAACAAGAGGCCGTCGACAGCATGCTATCAAGGATGGACAAGGTTATAGTAGAGCTCGGAGACTATTTGCGGACCGCAGAGCAGAAGAATTGGAACCTGCTGATATGTGCGATTGGCGCCGAGCTCGAGGCATTCCGCAAGGCCGAACAGCTCCTGCGGGACAGCCTGCCGCAGGCGGCAAAAAGGGCAGTCGGCGAGGTTGACGAGCCTTGGGCCAGCAGTGATGATCTGTCGGAGGCTGCTGAAAAGGCTGGCGCGCGGTCGAGTCCGCCTGACAGTCGCCGCGGTGAAAGTGACGACGAGGTACCGGCCGGTCTACTCGTGTCCCGCGGCGAAGAGGAACAGGAAAGTCCTGCTCCTTCCGAGCCCTCGACAGCGTCGTCTAGAAGAGACAGCGACAACGAAGTGCCGCCAGAGTTCTTAGCGGAGCACAGCAACGAAGGTGGCTTGGACTGACCTCATCAAAGACGCGGTGTTTGAAGAGGGTGACGAAGGAGTGAGCTTGGCGAGACCAGGAACCGTAAGTAGGGGTAGCGGGGAGAGCTGGACCCTGTGAACTACCTATCGAATTCTTCAAATTCCCATTAATTTGTTAGCGATCGGCATGCAAGAAGTAGGTCAAATGGCGCAAGAGGGCGATGGGCTTGAATAGGATACCCCACGAAGAGTATCCGTACAGCGTCTTGAGACAACGTTGTTCGGAATTTCCAGGAGCTGTCATTCATCTACATTCGCAGATAAGTGTCCACAATTGATTCCCGCAGCCCCATGTATGTTCCCCGTCACGAGGCATTATCAAAGAGTACGTATCGCCAAGCCGAGAGCGTCTGCGGCGCACTGAAATGGTCTGTAACCTCGGCTATATTTTTTTTTGTTCTTCATCGACGAGGTCGATCCCGAAAGTGGGGCCAGACAGGTCCGATTGTAAGGATTCAAGGTGTGGCCTGCACTAGAGGTGTGTTATAAAAAGGGTTGAAGCTGTGAAATTCGCTCCATCCAAACGCTGTCTTCTCATTACTGGAAATGATACAGACACAGAGCCTTAGAATCGATCATAACGCCCTGGAAAAAGAGATGTCACCCAGAACGCGGCAGAAAACAAAAGGCCAACTCGAGCAACATGATGCTACCTCCGCCCGTCGACAACCCGATTCCCGCCGAACGGCAGTCCATACTGCCAACTTCTTCCAGCAGTCGCCGCACCGAGCGTTCCAGCATCGATCATGACAGCAAACTTGTTGGTCTTGGCGCAGAGGGGTTTGTGGAGTGAGCAGACCGTTCACACGAGTTATCAAGACCATTCGGATACGTTCGATGCAGAAGGAAACATCTTGGCCAACGGGATCTACCGTGTCCTCTCGAACCAGCCGCTCGAGCCAGCGATTGCGACGGACTGGTCCATTACCCATTCGCCAACGCCGAGATACTTGTCAATCCACTTCGAAACGTCCTTGTTTTCGCCGGCAGCTCGGTCAGTCTTGAAACTGGGTCTAGCAATTCCCAGAATGGGCACGTGTTAGCGGTTGATACCCTTCGCCTTTCGAATATGTTTCTTCGTATCTTCGAAACAATAATAAGGCACTCACGTCAGGCCGGTGGAGCGCTTCATGCCAGCGAGAAAGGCGGAGACTGCGATGAATTCGGTCAGCGAACTGAGGTATTCAGTGAGGGCGAGGATGGAAAACCAACAAAGAACCGCATCGAATGCGTAGTGAGTCAAACGACCGATCTTCGACCACAAACCCAGAGTCAGCAAGTTGAGGAGCTGTACGGAGGTTAAGACTGCGCGGGCAGGTCGGAAATTGGGCGCTGCTGAACATGCTCGGTCGCGAGGACGAACTCGCAACGAATCAGAGCGGAAAAGGATGTACCAACCATTTTTGAGCACGCAGAAGGTTCGTTTGCGATGATGATTTCTTTACGTCGCTGCCGCTGCGCTTTTAATGTTCGTCGCGGTTGCTGTTCCGGCAGAGAATGTCGTGGCTCAGGTCAGCCAAAAAGGTAGATGGAGGCAATGGGTGTTGTCATGGGACGGGAAAGTTCCAAGCAGAGCCGACATGAAGGTGGTCTTCGGCCAGGGGAGCCTAGCGATAAGCACAGCGAATGATGTGCGCCTACCTACCTATATCCCCAGTTCACACCAGCCACACAACTGTGCAGGAGGCATCTGGACAGATCAGCCTCGTGCTGCCGGGCCGTCGACGGTCATAGCGCAAGGCTCGAGACTGCAGAGAAGCAAGTGCCCTCACCTCCCAGTCTCCTATCATGGCTGCGAAGGTCCTTCAGCGAGGCACCTTGCCTGCCGAGGCAGAGGTAGCCGACCTTATCTGGAAGGCACCCGGACCTTACCTACCTAGGGTAGGTAGGTAGGTACTTGTCCTCACAGGTCGAGCTACTTAAGGTACCCAGTAGAGCCCATTTCAATCAACCCTACCCACAGCTCCAACACTATGCTGGCCGGTACCCTGACCATCCTTGTCAATCTGTGCCTCAGTAGGTACCTCCAAGAGGATGTTAACGCACCTGGGCGCCTGTGCACCTGTTGTGCTGCTCTTTTAGGTGCATACCCTGCCTACTTCCCTACACAGTAGGTAGGTAGGTATCCAGAGTCGTGATTCCGGTGTCGCACCTGTACGCCAATTTGGGCGTTGTCTGGCGAAAGACTCTTGCTCAAATTTTGTCAATAAGACCGCAGCAGAACTATGGGGCTCGAAACCGACTGATGGAACAGTTCGTCGTCGCCAGCGAGAACGGTTGTTGAAGTTCATTGCTGGCACACTTTCCCACCCTGTTCGGACATTTGGGCACCGCGACGCACAACTACCTTACTAGTACTATTGCTACGGCCAACGTTGGACTTTTCCTCCTCCGCGATCCAAAACGGCTTACAACGCCGACGGTTTCAAGTGGATGAGCGTTGCGCCGTGGGGACCTATCCAAGTGGGCCAGCATCAGGGTGCTGTGTACTGCGTCACGGTAGGTGCCATTATCAGGGCTCACTCTGATGCTATTGCGTAGTGCAAGGGCTGAGTGGGGTGTTTGCGTCTGACTTGATAAAGCCAGGGTGGAGAAAGAGAGGCCGAGTGGCCGGCAATGGAACTAAAGTAGGAGAATGTGGGAGTGTAGGGTTGGGAAAGACGTGTGTTCCAAAAACATGAGCTCTGTTTTGTTGAGTGTGGGAGGCTTCCATGTCCCGCCAGCCTAAGGCACCGGAGCTCCGCGACGAACTGAAGAAAACATGCAACCCCCGCCAACGCCTACGCCAGCGCAACCTCAGCCAGCGAAGCAATAGGAAGACGAGTGGCAGGCGAGGGTCGGAAAGGTGTACAGAAAGAAACCCACCCACGAAAGAGAAAATCAGAGAGACAGATGAGAAATGAGGCCCAGGCGGAACAATTCCTTCCACGTCCTTCATCGACATATCAAATCGTCCAAATGGCTGGTTATTTCAACAAACAACCCTACCTGCCTGCACTGTGCGCACGTGTCCCCAAATCCTCCTCCGCCCCGTTGCCGCCGTCCGATCTCTCAATCTACCAATCAATACAGCCGCTGCCGTCACGATGGTTCTTCACGGGTATGCCTGAGTTAGACGCCCGTCGAGGGGCTGTCACCTGTTGTCAGTCTGTCAATTTCTTCAATTTCTTTCCATGTCAAAACAATCGCGATTCAATCACGCAACTCGCTCGACGATGACTTACACACAACTGTAGCAAGTTACAATGGCTTCGGAAACAAAAAGCATCGCATCATATTTCGGCCCATCCTGCCGCTCCCCCTCGGGTCTGCTCTGGTCATTGGCGCGCTGGTTCTGTTTCTCGCTTTCTGTTGCCTCTTTTCCTCTTTCCATCGCGGGCAGCTTCACCTCACATCACTCAAGACAATCAGCAAGTAGTAGTTGTTGTTTTTCAAATTGTGCGTTCTGCTTGTTGACTTCGCATAAGTCAAGCTGGGCGTTCGAGTGTCGAGTTCAATAGGTCGAGGTCGAAGTGTCACATCCTGCGCTTGTCTGCCCGATCCCTCTTTGCCTGACTCTGAATTGTTCTGACATGAAAGGGCTCAGGTCACTGTGGACACGCACCTTACTGTGACGCAGTACTGCGTAGTTGCAGCGACACGCGAAAATGAGGTGAGAGGAAAACGAGGGTGCTGTCAGAGGCACGCCAACTCGCCGGGGTACACCCCGGTCGTTGCCAAAGTTGATGCAAGCTGGGATTAGTGCTCATTAGAGCACTACCCAGGGCATGTGCCTCTGTACAAGTAATCGTACAGCCTGCTATAAGTTCCTCGTGGCATGGCTAATTATGCCCCTCGTCAGTTGCGACAGGATGGACTGGAGGGGCAAGGGGACAAAGGCCGAAGAAGGGAGGGGGGGAAGAGGAGAGACACAGAAGAGCTGCCCCTCACTTGAATTGAATTTAGCGTGCGGGAGTGGCAGCATCGGTCGCACCGGTGCCAAAGCGCAGAAGCATAACCTCTGGCGTAACGCCGATACGGAAAGTGAGGTCGAGGTCGAGGCCGAGATGAAGGTTGCGGGAGGTCATTTTCTCTCACTGGCTACTGCACTGTTGCCACCTGCTGCTGCTGCGGCTGCTGCTGCTGTCATTGTTGGTCCTTAGCAGCTGGGTACCCAGAGAGAGAGCAGCAAATTGTCTTCTCCCGTCCTGCCTCGTGCTGCTCTTGGGTGTATGCCTGCACTGCATTCGTGCCTGCACTGCATTCGTACCTGCCTACCTCAATTGTCTTGTCCTTGTCTCGTCCACTGACTTTCCTGTCTTGTCCCCGTCCTTCAACAAATATTCTGCCTTGGTTGAGGCTCCCTAGCTGCATAATTCTTGCACTCTAGGGTCTTACCCATCCGCCAGCCTTCTCCGTTTTGGCTCGCGTCCTTTTGAAAAAAAAAATCTCATACGTCCACTTTCTTCCTCCCCCAGTCCACGTCTTTCTGCCGATTCGCATCTCCCCACCCAGCAGGATTTAACAGCAGCTGTAGACCCCTCACCCGTCTTGACGCCAGGTTCATCTTTTCTTCACAAATCCCATCTGCCAGTATTCCTTCGCCAACCATCACCATGGCTGCCACTGCTCAAGACCACCTTGATGTCGGCGGCAAGATCGCTTGGCTTTCCAGTCTTGACACCGCCTACCAGCCCGAGAAGAACTACCGTCGTTCTTCCATTATTTGCACCATCGGCCCTAAGACCAACTCCGTTGAGGCCATCAACGGCCTGCGCAAGGCAGGCCTCAATGTTGTGCGCATGAACTTCTCCGTAAGTCCAGGACTCCTTCTGACACCCTTACATACAGGTCGTCTCCATCAGGTCGCGAGTCGCTGACTTTTCATTCTTTGACAGCACGGCAGCTACGAGTACCACCAATCCGTTATTGATAATGCCCGCGCTGCCGAGAAGGCCCAACCTGGCCGTCAGGTTGCCATTGCCCTCGACACCAAGGGCCCTGAGATTCGCACTGGAAACACAAAGAACGATGAGGATATCCCCATCTCCGCCGGCAAGATTATCAACATCACCACCGACGAGCAGTACGCCACTGCTTGCGACACCGACAACATGTTCGTACTTCTGCCACACTTCCCCATGGTGCATTCGTTTCACGACGGCTGACTTCCTTTGACTTTAGGTACGTGGATTACAAGAACATCACAAAGGTCATCGAGCCCGGTCGTATCATCTACGTTGACGATGGTGTCCTTGCATTTGACGTTCTCAAGGTCAAGGACGAAAAGACTGTTGAGGTTCGCGCCCGCAACAACGGTTTCATATCTTCCAAGAAGGGCGTTAACCTGCCCAACACCGACGTTGATCTCCCCGCTCTTTCCGAGAAGGACAAGAACGATCTCAGATTTGGCGTCAAGAACAACGTCGACATGGTCTTTGCCTCGTTCATCCGCCGCGGCCAGGACATCAAGGACATTCGCGATATCCTCGGCGAACAAGGCAAGCATATTCAAATCATTGCCAAGATTGAGAACCGGCAAGGCCTCAACAACTTCGAGGAGATCCTCCAGGAGACTGACGGCGTCATGGTCGCTCGTGGCGACCTCGGTATCGAGATTCCCGCCGCCGAGGTCTTTGCCGCCCAGAAGAAGATGATCGCTCTGTGTAACAGAGCCGGCAAGCCTGTCATCTGCGCCACGCAGATGCTCGAGTCCATGATCAAGAACCCCCGTCCCACGCGTGCCGAGATTAGCGACGTTGGAAACGCCATCACCGATGGCGCTGACTGTGTCATGCTCTCCGGCGAGACCGCCAAGGGTAGCTACCCCAATGAGGCTGTCTCCGAGATGCATGAGGCCTGCCTCAAGGCGGAGAACACGATTCCTTACGTTTCGCACTTTGAAGAGATGTGCACTCTGGTCAAGCGTCCCGTCAGTGTCGTAGAGTCTTGCGCCATGGCTGCCGTGAGGGCTTCCCTCGACCTCAACGCTGGCGGCATCATTGTCCTGTCCACGTCGGGTGACTCTGCCCGCCTCCTTTCCAAGTACCGTCCTGTTTGCCCCATCTTCATGGTCACGAGGAACGCCTCTGCTTCTCGCTACGGTCACTTGTACCGCGGCGTCTACCCATTCCTCTTCCCTGAGGCCAAGCCTGACTTTAGCAAGGTCAACTGGCAGGAGGACGTTGATCGCCGCATCAAGTGGGGCATCGAGCACGCTCTCGAGCTCAACGTCGTCAGCAAGGGAGACACAGTGGTCGTTGTGCAGGGCTGGAAGGGCGGTATGGGTAACACAAACACGCTGCGCATTGTTAAGGCCGACCCTGAGCACCTTGGTATTGGTATGTTGTAATGGAATTTCATGGGCAGAGGACTGGAAATTTTTCGGTGGCGTACGGGGGGGACCAAAGCACCTACTTCAACCGTGATAGACGATGACGGGCCATGACGCCCTTGACGCGAGTACGAATTATACAACATGAATAAACTGATCTTCCGAGTAAACAGCGGCTTAGTACCGCCCCTCCTTTGCCCCAGTTCCGCGACTGTTCTCGTCTTAGCCACCTCACCGCCGGCTCAAGTGGTGACCGACTGCGTAGCTCATGCGCTGTGGAGTGCTGACATGTTCATTTGCACAGGCCGACGATGCCGGGCATTGGACTCTTACGCCGTCCGGGTGCTCCGATTGTGCGCGCTCTGTCCGGCCTAGAACGATGTATTGGCCAACCCTTCAGCCCGCTTTTGTTGCTATCTTCGGTACGGTCACTGCGCTACAAGTTTCTGGTCTCGTGATGTTTCCTGAGATTTTCGCCGTGTTTGATGATCAAGAGCGGAACTTACAGCATAGCAGCCGCAGTGAAACCAAGGACACTGTTTACCAAGCTCACGCCGAGGTCCTCAGACATCTTCAGACCTGCCAGTGGCAACGCCACACCGGCCACAGACCTCACCACGGCGTTTGCAGCAAGGTAACCAGCAGCATAGGCAGCAAATGCGTCGACGATATAAAGCTGTAGTGCCATAAGTATGACAAAATTCCCGATTCCGATGACAGCCGTGCCGAGAATTGGGACGATCCAATGAATCCCGTATTCCGCCGCCCAGCCATATATGAAGAGACCGGCCGGGAGAAAAACGCTTCAGCGTGTTGGGAGACAAGTCGGTACTCGAACTTGATGCCCTCGCGAGCTCTTCCGGCTGCGTCCGCCGCGGCATCGTCCACCAAAGCCTTCTTCTTCATGTACTTGTCCAATGTCACACTGAAGAGTATAACGCCAATCATGGAGCCAAACCCCAGGCCAAGCAACGCCAGCCCGGCTGTGCCTGCACTGAATTGATACTGCAGCATGGAAACAGACGTGATGAAGGTGAACATGAGGCAAAGGTACCCGTACACGACTGCGATGTAGGCGACACTACTAAGTGGTCAGCATGCAGGCTATCGCCAGGCGGTCGTGCAGTTCATCGACGTTGGGTCATGGTGGAAGGAGTCAGATTCACGAGATCTGTGTAATAGGGTAGAAGGCAATCATCTTGAGAGGCCTGGCTTTTACGCCTATCTCGAAGTAGTCACCCGAAGATAGGCCAACGGCAAGTTTGTAGCGGAGAAGTACGTTCCCCGTGTCTTTGCGGAGGCTACGCGCTTTCCGCTCGAGTACCTTTCACCGTCACCTAATATCTCTCTCGGAGATTCCACCAATATGATGCTCAGAACACCGCTCAGGTTAGCAATCAACCAAAACACCCAGCATTATCCCGCAGTTTCGAACAAGAGGCCATCAGCGATGGGCCCAAGGATGGGTACCAGTAAAGGCCCGATGCTGAATGCGGAAATGACGATACCTCGCTTCTCCTGGCGGGCAGGTCGGTAATGGAGCCGCCGCCGTTGGTGATGGGGCAGAATCTGAATATATCCGCAACAAAACGAAAACCAATGAGAGCATTGAGCGATGGAGCCAGTGTAGCGCCAACGTTGAAGCAGATGAGGCCCAGGTTGCAGACATTGTAAACGATCGTCCGGCCGTGAATCTCACTGAGAGGCGCGCAAATCAGCGGGCCTGCTGTGAAACCAAGCATGTAGACTGCGTACCGGTCAGCTTTGTCAAAGGACGAGATCCAGGTAGCCATCTGGCTACCTAGCAGATACGACGAGAGCGGCAAAGTACGGATTGTCATTATTGAATTCCATCGTGAGTTCTGGGACACCAGGGACAAAAATGGCCGCCGAAAGTATCAGCTAACTGTGTCACCCAACTTCGGGAGGCATAACTTACACGATGCTGAAGGGGTCACGAAGGTCATGGCGCTGATCAGGGTACAGTTAAAACCCTTCCTCCAACTGGGCAAATTGTAGGGACTTAGGGGGTCGTCGGGACCATCCCACCAGACCACATTCTCATTTTCAGAGCTTTCGGCACCATTCCTGCCTGTCGTTGGGTCACCTTTCTCAGTGTCGCTCTGCTCTTACCGCCTGGCGCAAGGTAATCTCTGCTCTTCCGCTCCACGGCCAATCTCTTCCTATCTTCGCCTCTCTCGCCAAGGGCACGCACTGTATCAGAGGGCACTTCTGCATCGCGTCTCGCGGCGTGGGCTTCCTCGGTCTTTTCTTATCCCGCAGGCTCAAGCCTCAGGCGACGAGCGTTGCTGGAGGTCATAGGCCAGAGTCAACATTGCAAATAGTGCACGAAGCAATGTGTTCTGTGCCTTTGTGGTCGGTACGGGGAAACCAAAGTATGGGTGCCTCTGTAATTACCGTGTTTACTGTGGTTTCAAATGTACATCAAGTATTGGACTAAGTACACACACTTAATCTCTGCCCAGCTTTTTGAGAGCTGGGGGATGTAGTGGTTGGATGTTGATTGGAGACAATGGGGTCTGATGCAGAAGACGCGCAAGGGTGATAGGGCGTTGAGGGGAAGAAAGAGAAATACGCTCTGATGGGTATAGTGAGGTTTTTCTCCATCCAACAGAGTCTACATTAGCTAGGCCTTTAGCCAGGCCTTTAGCCAAGCCACCAACTCCGACCCGAATTCCGTTCGCAATCTGGGTGTTGGATTCCACTAACAACGGCGCGGGCGTCGTTTCTCTTGCAGCGACTTGTTGTTAGTGTCCTGGTGCTGATAGCTGCATGCCTCACCAATGTGTGACTGGGATGTTGGGTACTCAGCTTGATCCGGCGAAGCGTCCAACAGCATAGCGAAGGGGATCATCCGAGCAAAGAGGCATTCAGCCGGCCCCTGACGATGATCTGGGAATATTTTGTCACTGGACTCTCAGACACTATATAAACGCTAGCTCGCTGTCCGAGAAGCCGGTTAGATTGAGAGGGACCCGCACCCCTGCTACTTCTGCCCATACTGTACAACTTCAGCAGCATCCCTTTTGGCAGTGGTAAAGTCTCATCTCGGAATCGAATAGATGCACCATCACCGTGTTACCGGTAGCTTCCTGTCATTGGAGGGGCAGGGCATCATAAAATAGTCCTCAGATACTTACATACAGGTGCGGAAATCGGCACCGACACAGTGTCAACGGTCCACTCGGCGCCGACGAGTGGGGCCGAATACGGCCTCAGGCCGGGCCGGAGAATGCAACACCTACAAGATGACTCTACCTAGACTCTACCACAAAGTGAGGTAGGTGGGTCTAGCAGGTATCCATGCACCTTGCGAGCTGACACTTGGTTCCAATAGACAGGCAGCCAAAGCCTTCGTAAGTACTGCTGGCTCGCTGGGCCTCCCTCACGATAACTATCGCATTCTTTCGGTGCGTTGCGGTGGTCAATTATCTTTCTCTCGTGATTGACGCGTAGACCATGGAGCATACGTGGTCGTCGAGTACGTATGATAATGGCGCTTAGTGGATGTCTCGCCACCACTACTCTCGATCAGCAAACTAGAGCTTCATTTAGAATGGGATGATAACTAAACCTGACAATGTGAGAACGTTTGAACTTATGTTCGACATGCCTCTGGCTTCTGCGACGAGAGACCAGATGCGAACCCCCACTAATTGAATGCTTGATAACCACGGCAGGTGCGATCCGCCAGGGCCGTTTCACCGCTTGCCTGTGTCCCTCAGTTTGTTTAATCACTTACTCTGTGCTCTCAGTCTCCAGCAACACCCAGGCTCATTGATGAATCATTTTTCTGCTTCTCAACAGCAGAGACAAATGTCCACCGAAGGGCGACTTCATATTCTTCCCATCCAACAAAACTGCCTCTGTCATTGCATCGAAGACAAAGGTGCTCGACTTTCATCAAAAGACCGCCTATCGAGAAATAATACAGAGGAGAAGCCCACGATGTCAACAAAAAGTGCGTATAACACAGACGATCGAAGGGAGACGGCGACGTCGAATGTTAATCAGCCCTTGCTTACCCCTTTCCCGAACTCGATTTGCTAATACGACATCTCGACAGTGACGGAGCCGACGGCGAAAAGAAAGAAGTCGCTGATCCAAATCGGTCACATTTCGACGCCTCTTCCGCACCCATTCCTGAGCGCGCTGCCTCCGAAGGCGGCCCGGCAGCTCATGGAGAAGCCTAAGGAAGGATGGCCCGAAGTACCTCGTAAGAACCTGCCTCCATGGGACCGCATCGTCGATATCGTATATCACAAATACCGTCGAGACCAGGCGGTCGTGGACGAGAGCCCGGCACTCGATGAGACAGTAGCCCTCTTCTTCGAAGACAATGGACGCTCCCAAGATGAAGACCTTGCGTCGCTGTACCTGAGATTGCCGACAGTGGTTCGCCACAGAATCTGTGAGCACATCATCCTGACTCACAGTGCCACCCTACCCATCTCTCTCAACAGCAGCCGGTCTACGATGGAGGTGTGGGCAGACGAAGAGTTTGGCTCACTTTCGGGGGCCCTCGAGCGGCTACGGCCCTATCTACAGGTCTCTTTCGCATTTCGCGCTGACATCATGGTTGCTTTTCTCGGGGCAGAGAGGTTCCACGTGACGCTTTCGCCGTTCGTGAACAGGTACTTCGACCCCTTAGCAACTCTGTGGTGCAAGAAGTACGGCAAGTTCTTGCGGCACATGGTCGTCGAACTTGACATGACCCGTTTCGGGTTCGGGCCCGGCAAAGAGGCTCGTCGACTTGGTTCCGGTACGACCAACATGGACAAGCTACTGAATGCATTCGTCAACGGTCAACTGGAGCGACGGCTCCCCATCAAGACCCTGGTCCTACTATGCCGGCGGTTCTACGGAATCCGTCCCAGGGATGATTGCGCGATGCAGCAGGAGGGAGGCGGCGGTGTCTACTATTGCCCGGATGAGGCACTGAGAGTATGCGAGCCACTTACAAGGCTCAGAGGGCTGGTTGACTCGATGCGCCTGGTTGGCTTCAGCAATCACTATAGTCATTCTCTTCTCCGTCGGATATTCACTGTACCGTCAGACAAAGACGAGCTTAGACAGCACACATACCGGGTTGCACCATCGTCGGTGTGGCCGCGACGGCCTGGACAGTCATCGTGGATCGACACAGGCGGCGGGACGATAGAGCTCGATGATCACTCAAGAGAATACTTACAGGGCCTCTGCTACGAGGGTGCCGTGCAGCTTCCGATGCCTCGGCTTGATCGATTTACAGGGCTCATGACGATTAAGGTGCCAGCCGAACTGCTTCCTGTCGATTATCGTTCCGTTGACCGGCCGCCGGGAAGCCAGGTGGCATTTGTCGATGAAGAGACTCAAGAATCGGACAGTCGTGACGCCGACAAGACGGATAAAACGGGACAGGGCTTGGTAAGCAGGCTAAGGCGCAGCATGTCAAAAAGGGAAGCCGAGAGAAAAGCCTTTACCGATCAGGGGGTGGTGAATTGAACATTATGGGATAATATATCGGGCAAAGCACGGATGGCTTACTCGGAAGGTGACAGGCAAGTTGCAGGCAGTAAGTAACCTCTGAGGGAAGTTACAGAGGGAAACTCTGCAGAACGAGCAAGTTCGAGGGCTCTGATATGGGAAGACTGCAGAGAAGGAGGTGGTCTAGTGGTCTAAGTATTGGATTGAGAGTTGTCAGAAGATCCTCGGTCTTTGTATCGCGAGGAGCTCGTCAGAGCAAACAGACCTGTTTCCGCATAGCGTTGCGAGTGCAGGATAGCGCTAGGGAAAATAACTAAATACGTAGAACTTTCAGCAGCGGTCTTATACTTATAACTCGAAAATCTAAAGTTGTATTGCATATAATTAGGTGGTAAGATCTAGTGTATATTATATATAGTTAAATATAGCTATATATACTACGTGAGATTCTATTTTAAGTAGTTTAAGTAAAGTAAAAGTTATAGATATAATAATACCTAACTGAAATTTAACTAATAAAAACTTTACTACTTATATATTCTACTTTTAATATATTTTCTTTATTTTAATAGTATTATATATAAGCTATAGTATTATATAATACTAATTTTATTTCTATTTTAAATTTTATAAGTAATCTTTATTACTACTCTATTATATTTAGTTATCTTCTATCTTAATAGTAGAAAGAGTGATACTATTATTAACTTTATTATATACTATATATAACCTTATAGTATATATATAAGCTGGTATTCTAGTTCTTTATTACTATTATTATTACTATATTATATAGTATATAGTATTATATAAGGCTGTAGATCTATAGTATAGTAATTACTTACTAGCTTAAGTTTAATATTAGTACTAGAGGAGGAAAGGTGGAGCCTGATATTTAACTGAAGTATAAATAGTATTTAACTATTAATTAGTAGGGGTTAGTTTTAGTAGTAACTAGCTAATTATAGCTAAGTTAGTAGCAGTTAATTAGAGGGCTGAAAGCTGTAATAAGTTTCTGTAAAAAAGTTATATAGACTCTACTTAACTAATTGCTACCTATTTATATTATAGCTAGTAATTAGTAGCTACTATTTTGTCGGTTTAACTGGTATGGCTAACTAGCCAACCCGTCATAGGCTACCTTATAGCCCACTACACTATAGCTACGTTGGGTAAAAAGTAGGGCTGTATGGCCGCACGGGCTATGCCTATGGCCCCTAGATCTACGTGCGTGGCCCCATAGGCCACGCACCATAAATATTAACACCTTCAACCCCATTAGTATACTGTATATAATAATATGTATAACGTACCTTCCCCTAGTGAAACTAACACTAATCAGTGGTTAACCTTATTAGCCTTAAGCTATATACTTTAGGCTATGAGGTTATTCACAGATCAGTAAAGCTTATTCAGGCAGAAATAGTAATAGAGATTATTAAGTTTAACTTAAAGTAAAGCTACTGAAATCCTAATCTGTTTAGATATTTTTTGATAATAACCTTTCGCCTGACTTAAGATAAAGTAATATCTACTTAATAATATACTAATATATCTTAATTCTAGTAGCTAGATACTTATCTATACTTGAGATACCTATAATAATATCCTAGGTGTACTTTATATTAAGTGTATTCAGCAGATATATAAGGCTATTACTAACCTCTCGAAGTGAGGCCTCACCCTCACTCTCCTATAGCCTCCCTATTACTTTAGAAGCTTAAGAATATAGTAAATACCCTCTCCCACAGCCCTTAAGGCTCCCTGAGGGCTATATAATAAAAACCCTCTCCCACAGCCTCCACATATTACTCTCAGAGGCTTCCTGAGGGCTATATAGCAAATATACACCCTCTCCTATAGTCTCCACATTACTCTCAGAGGCTCCCTAAGGACTATATAATAAACACCCTCTACTATAGCCTCTACATATTACTCTTAGAGGCTTCCTGAGAGCTATACAATAAACACCCTCTACTACAGCCTCCACACATTACTCTCAGAGGCTCCCTGAGGGCTATTTAATAAACACCCTCTCCTATAGCCTCCATGCTACTCTTGGAGGCTCCCTGAGGGCTATTTAATAAACACCCTCTCCTATAGCCTCCATGCTACTCTTGGAGGCTCCCTGAGGGCTATACCCTATATAATAAAAGCTCTCTCCTACAGCCTCCGCCCGTTACTCTTAGAGGCTCCCTGAGGGTTATATGATAAATACCCTCTCTCATGGTCTCTAGTAATAACCTCAGAGACTGCCAGAGGGCTATATAATATTGCTACCCTCTCGAGGCAACACTATAGACCTACACCCTCTTATACAGTCTCCAGCAACAACCTCGGAGACTGCCAGAGGGTAATATAGCAACGCCGCTAATCACTCTAGGCGGCATGGCTTATGGCCCTCACGTGGTCTCTGGTGGAGACTGCTAGAGGGTATATGATGTTACTACCCTCTCGAGGTAACGTCATAGACCTCCCTGAATACCCTCACAGCCTCACAGCCTCACAGCTTCATGGCCTCAGCCTCACAGCCTCACAGCTTTATAGCTCCATGGCTCTATAGCCTCACAGCCTTATAGCTTTATGGCTCCATAGCTCCATAGCCTCACGGCCTTGCGGCTTCACGGCCACGGCTCCACGGCTTCACAGCTTCACGGCTCTACGTTACCTCCACCAGCCGTAAGGGGCGTCAACCACACAGGGATCGAAAACGGCCTCCTTTGCTAAAAGCAGTAAACCCCTCGAACAGGGCCCTACACCCCTTCGATCTCCGACATTTACATGAAGAGATCCCAGCGATCATCACGACCACTACAATTACATGGAGGGGTGGATAGGCAACGTTTTCAGAGACAAAAGAAGGCTATCCAAAAAGAGGGTATTTGGTATATAGATATTCAGGCATTTTTGTATGTAGACCTCGACGTCGCCATGGCATAAATAAAAGGTTGCCAGTATCGGTTTAACCGGTATGGCCAACTGGCCAACCCGTTATAGGCCACCTCGTGGCCCACCACACCATGGCCACGTCGGGTAAATAGTAGGGCCGTATGGCCGCACGGGCCATGCCCATGGCCCCTAGATCTACGTGCGTGGCCCCATGGGCCACGCACCACGAATATCAACACCTTCAACCCCATCGGCATACGTACGTAACAACACGTACGATGTGCCTTCCCCTAGTGAAACCAACATATTTATTACCAGCAGAATAAAGAAGATATACTTATATATATACCTTATAGTATAATATAACTAATATTAGTACTTTCTCTTTTTACTATATACCGAAATATCTATTTATTAATATAAAAGATAGTATCTCTAATAATTTATATTTTTTATTCTACTAATACTTAACTATCTAGTTATCCACTTAAATTAAGTATATTATTTAGTTACTTTTACTTAATACTAGTAGTAGTATTTAAACTCTTTACCCTATATATAGTTCTAACTATATACTATATCCGGTAACAGTATTTATGCTAATACTAGCTTATAACTAATTTAAACAGTAATAAAATTACTTATTATTATGAATAATTATATCCCCAGTTATAATATTTAACCCTATAGTGGAGAAAGATCCTATAGTAATAATCTATTCAGTAAAAACCTTAATAAAGCTAAAGTTTAATATATATAGCTGAAAGTAACCACTAAGGTTATAAAATTAAGAATATTAATAAACCTCTTGAAGATAAAATAAAATAAAAGGCTGAAAGCTAAGTATTCTATAATTTATTACTTTTCTATATCTTTATAATAGAATTAAAACTTCCTTAAAATTTATATAGCTACTTATAACTAGGGGAATATAATAATAGAAACTAAATATTCTATTATAACTTCTATAACTGGAAATACTAATATCTTCTAGAAGGGCAAGTAATATTATAAATACTAATATTAATAAATAGACTCCGGAAATTCAGAAGACAATTATCTAGCTATTCTATAATATACTATACTAAGCTAATACTTTTAGAACCTAGCTATTAATTAGATAGTATTCTAATATTAATATATTATATTAGTTACTAGAGACCTTAGAGTATTATAATATTATAATTAATAGGATTTTAAATACTTTATAGCTATATTAAATATATTTATATTTATATTATTATTACTTATATATTAGCTGCATTTCATTAAAATATTAAGATTATTTACTAATAAAAGCAGGCTAAATTCTATTATATTTATATAGAGATTATAAGTTAGCTTATATTAGTAGCGGAAAACTTTCGTTTTAGTAGCGGAAAACTTTTATATTAGGGATATAAAGTTTTATCTTAGGGGTAAGTAGGATATTATTAGTAGCATAATAGCTATAGAACTATTAAGACCCTACAGTATACTAACTATATAGTATAGCCTAGTAGTAGAGACTACTGCCACTAGTAATAACTAGCTACTAGTTATCACTAGCTGCCAGATAATTAGTAACTAATTACCTAGGGTATCTAGATCTAGCCTATATATAACCTATAGACTATAACGTAGTTAATAAGCAAGCTGTCAGGATAAGTAAGCTGTTAGGAAACAACCACCTATTATATAAATATAATTAAGAAGTAATAACAGAAAGATTAAATTTAATTAAACTACTCAGAATCCTCTTTATTAGATATTTCTTTAATAAATTAATATATTTATATATTATAACTAGTATTCCTATAGATACTATATTACTATTAGTCTATCTCAGTTCTTAGCTAATAACTACTATTCTGATATAATTCTTCCTTAATTTAAGTTATTACTTCTCTCTGTAACTAAATATCCTCTATTTTAGCTATAGTATAATTTCCTTCTTATTTAAGATATATTTTCTTAACTCTCCTATATTAGGTAAGTAGGTTATTTTCTTCCTAAAAGATCTAAATCTTAAACTTTAATAATATAATCTAGTATATAAATCTATATACTCCTTTTAAAAAATATTTTATAATTTTAATAATTAAAGTTGGTAAGCTATTTAAATAATAGGAGATTTAATTCTTAATTAGGTTAGACTAAGAAGATACCTCTATTAGATTATTTAGCGTCTAAGAAGTCTATATAAAGAATATTATTAGAGGGGACCCTAGAGGTATTAGAGTATATAGTTTTATATTAAACTTTAAAAGTATACTTTCTACACTTAGAAAGATAAATCTAGCTCCTCTGAAACCTCTCTAGATATTTTTAATTATAAGAGCTTATATAAAAATATTATAAAATATAAGGAAGAAGTTTTTCTTTATAATATAAATATTACTCTAGTATATTTTATCTTTAATTTATTAACTATATACTTTCTTTAAAAGCCTAAAATATCTAATATCTTAAAGCTGAAGTAAATAAGAGGAATAAGTTAGTATATAGAGAGTAATAATATTATTTTCCTTATAATATATTTTAAAGTTAGTAGTATAGTAATTTTTATATCTATTAGTAATAAGGAGGTAATAACTACTATTTATATATAGCTTTATATACTAGTTAAAATACTGAAGCTAATTTGAGGCTCTTTTATTTATTATCTACTTATTTTTAGATATTATAATAACTTAGTTATATAGGAAACCTATTTCTAAATATTAAGTAGAGAGATAATATTAGTCTGTAATAATAATATATAGTAGAATACTATAGCCTAATAAACTAATAGCTTAAATAACTATAATCTATTTATAATTACTAAATTATATTATTTTTATATTTAAATATCTTTCTATACTTATAATAACTATTCTGGATATAATATAGCTTATTATAAAGCTAGTCTTATTAAAGTTTTAGATATTAGAGTTTATAATACTATATTTTATAATTATATTTACTATAAGGTGAAACTATATATTTATTATATCTAGATTTTTATATTAAACTCTTTTATAATTATATTTATAAAAAAAGTATATCTGAAGCTATAGTTATTACTTAATAAACTTTAAAGCTTAATATTTCCTAATTAGTAATATATTATAGTTAATAAGTAGTTAATTAGCTATATTATCTATACTACTAATATAAGGAAGAAATAATTAGGAATCTAGATTAAGAATATACTTAACTAGTTTCTCCTCTTTAAATATAGTTAATTTCTATAAATTAAGTATAATATAATATTATAATAATATTCCTTTTAATTATATACTAAAAAGTATTTAAGATACTAAATATATCTCTATAGTAGTATTAATAGTAAGATTAGAGTCTTTTTTGAAAGCTTAGATAGTAAGTGTTATTTAAGCTTCTCTATTTATTAATTACATTATATCTGGGGAAATAATATACGTTAAAGGTAAGAAGGTGTAAGAAACTAGGTTTTCTGACAGCTTACTTATCCTGACAGCTTACTTATCAACTATATTATACTATAAATATTAATATCTTTAACCCTATTAATATACTATATATAATAATATATATAATATACCTTCTTTTAGTGAAACTAATACTAATTCGTAATTAATCTTACTATTATTACTTACTATAAATTAGTAAAATCTATTTAGATAGAAATAGTAATAAAAGATTATTAAGTTTAACTTAAAGTAAAGCTACTAATTTCTTAATATATTAAGATATTTTTAATAATAACCTCTTACCTAACTTAAAATAAAGTAATATCTCTTTAATAATTATACCAATATATCTTAATTTTAATAGCTAGATACTTATTTATATTTAAGATTAACTTATAGAAGTTCTTCTAAGTATATTTTATATAAGTATATTTATTAAATACCTCTATTATAAAATTTACTAAACTTCTATAGTAAAGGAATTTATAGTATTCTAAATCTCTCTAAATTTCCTTATATTTCTCTTTTTCTTCTTTATATCTTTCTACTTTTTTTTCTTTCTTTTCTTACTTAACTAATAGATAGTTTCCCTCTTTAAGATTAAATTTTACCTATATAATATTAATAAATAGAATTAGTAAATAGTAAAAATAGGGTTTTCTATTTTCCCCCTTTCCCTTCCCTCTAATTTATACTTCTTTATAATTTCCCTATAATTAGGAAATAATAAGTAAAATATCTAAATTAGTAAAACTTCTTAGAAGGTCTTTTGAAAACTTTAGTATATTAAGTAATATAAATAATATACCCTCTTTAGGAGTAAGGATACTAATAAAACTGAAGCTTCTTCTTAAAATTAAGATCTTTAGTAAATAAAAAGTATTTAATCTTACTATAAATAATAATTCTAACTAAATTAATAACTAGATTATATAAATTACAGAAATATATATCTATAATTATATTTTTAGTAGAAACTTTCTGAATTCTTTTAAAGATAACTTTGAAGATTAGCTAGAGGAAGTATAAGCTATTATAAATAAATAACTATTTTAGTATTTATAAAATATTCTTATTATCTATAATATTAAGATTAATATAAAAAGTAAATAAATTTACTAAGTTTTTATAAACTTAATAAAGTAAAATAAGTTTATTTTATAAACTAAAGAAAAAGTTTAAGATATAGTAATAAAGTTATAAAGTTTCAAAATACTTATTAATAACTAACTAGATTTTCTTAAAAATATTATTTTTACCTAGTAAATATATTTTACTTTCTAGAAGTAATAATAAAAAGTAACTTATTAAAACCTTATAAAGTTTAATATTTATCCAGCTACCTTAAGAAACTAAGCCTAAAAAGTATCTTAATAAACTGAGAGATTTATAATCCCCCTACTATTATTAATAATAAATATAATATCTTAATAATAAGAATAACTTAAATAATAGGATTTTCAAAATTAATAAAATTAATAACTTCTTTATATCTAAAACTAACAGTATAAACTTTCTATTCTACTTTCTATAGCTTCTCTTCTATATATTAAATTTATAAATAATTACTAAGAAACTAAATTTCTACCTATAGATATACTAATAGCTAAAAATATAACTCATTTTATAAAAATATATAATTCTAAAATAAAATATAGAGAAACTCTCTATAATATCTTTAAATTAAAAATCTATATTTTTAGAGACTATTACTTAAAGTTAGATATATCTAACTATATATAAACTAGAATCTTCTTAATTATACTGAAAACCTAAACGCTTAAATACTACTTTAACTACCTTAGTAATTCCCTTAACCTTATACTATATTATAATATAGCTTTCTAAATTAAGAACTATTTTAAAAATAATAAAAGTTAATAGGTTTACCTTACTAACTAATATAATATATTATTTAGAAGTATTATTATTAATAACGGGAGGGGCTGATAGCTTACTTTCTATTGTGACTATTAGTGGATATATTGCCTCCTGAAGTATAACTTCAGCCCTTCCACCCCCCGCTAACTACTACTGCCAGCCTTAAGTTAATCTGAAGCTAAATCTCTTACAACTATAGTAGCTAGTATACTTACCCCATATTAATCTTTTTGATAATAAATAACTAATAACTTCTTCTATATTAACTTTATATCCTCCCCTTATACTCTTACACTCTTATACTATATATAATTTAAATATCTCGAGAGATTTAATTACTACTAACTACAGTTACTCTATTTAAATACTAATTATAATCTTAATATCTGTAATCTTAATATCCTTTAGACCCCCCAGATAAAGTTTTATATTCCTAATATAAAAGTTTTCTGCTACTGAAATAAAGGTTTTCTGCCACTAATATAAGCTAACTTATAATCTCTATATAAGTATAGTAGAATTTAGCTTACTTTTATTAGTAAATAATCTTAATATTTTAATTAAATACAGCTAATATATAAATAATAATAGTATAGATATAGATATATTTAATATAGCTATATAGTATCTAAAATCCTATTAATTATAATATTATAATACTCTAAAATATCTAGTAACTAGTATAGTATATTAATATTAAGATACTATCTAATTAATAACTAGTTTCCGAAATTATTAGCTTAATATAATATATTATAGGATAGCTAGATAATTTTCTTCTGAATTTCTAGAGTCTATCTATTAATATTAGTATTTATAATATTACTTAGGCTCTCTAGGAGATATTAGTATCTCTAATTATAGAGGTTATAATAGAATATATAGTTTCCACTATTATATTCTCCTGGTTATAAATAGCTATATAGATTTAAGGGGAATTTTAGTTTTATTATAAAGAATATAAAAGAACGATAGATTATAGAATACTTAGCTTTCACAGATTCTCTATTTTATCCTATCTTTAAGAAGTTTATAAAGATTCTCAACCTTATAACCTTAGTAGTTACTTTCAGCTATATATATTAAACCCTAATCTTACTGAGGTTTTCGCTATATAGGTTATTACTATAAGGTCTTCCTCTACTATAGGGTTAAATATTATAACTAGGTGTATAATTATCCACAATAATAGGTAATTTTATTACTATTTAAACCAGTTGTAAGCTAGTATTAGTATAAATACTATTACTAAGTAAATTTTACAGTTAGAATTATATATAGAGTGAAGAGCTTAGATACTACTATAGATATAAAGTAAAAGTAACTAAATTATTATTAATAACTAAGATAAATAAAGAAAGAAGATATTTAAGACTCTTTTTACTAAACTAATATATATTTAGAGAATCTTCCCTCTTCAATAGTATATTAATTTTAACCTCTAAAACTACCTCTTAAATATATACTGAGGAATATCAAAATACTAATTAGCTTTTTTTAGTTCTATAGTAATATACTAGAAAGTCTATAATTAATTATAATTTACAGTTAGTATTACTATAAATCTTCCTTCTATAATATTCTAATATATACTTAAGGATACTAATAATTCTAAGGAATCCTTATTAATTAGTATAAATTAATATTAAACTAACTAGATATATAATTTACCTTAAAGCTCTTACTAAAAATATAAATATAACTATTAAGAATACTTCTAAATATTATTTAGAGGAAAGTATTACTTAATCTCTACTATTTTATAAAACTAATTTAATAGAAAATATTATATATATAGTAAATCTAATTACTAGTTAATAAGATACTTTCTTAAGGAGAGAAGAAATTTCTATAACTAATATAAATCTAACTTCTATATAGTAGATATATTAATATCCACTTATTACTACTTTCTTATATAATATAAGAAAGTAAAAAGTTTAAATAATAACTCTAGAGATATTTATAAGATTACTATTAAAATTAATATAGTAATATATTACCTTTAAGATTATTAGCTTAAATATGAACCTAAAATATTAAGTTCTCTAAGTAACTTTTTAAATAACTTTATAATATCTTACTTTAAAAAATAATCTATATTCCTAGATAGTTAAAAGATTATGAGAATCCTCTAGAATTAAGTACTAATCTATATTCTAATAAAAGAAGATAATATAGTTAAGGAGATTATTACTTTAGTATATATATTTATCCCTAAAGAATATTATTTAGATATAGTTTTCTAAGGGATTTTACTTTACTTAGATACTATTAACTATTTTATAATTAGCTACTTTTAGTTTAATATTCTGAAATAAACTATCTTTCTCTCTATTTTCTTAAAGATTTTTAGAGGAAGGTTAATTTCTATTTATTTTAGAGGAAGTAAATCTATAAAGATAATAGATATAGTTAATATATTTATACTACTTAGTATAATAATATTCTATATAGGTTCTTATAAAACTCTATTTCTATTATATTTTATTAATATAAATTACTTTAATATTACTTTTCATAATATTTATAACTAGTTATATTAAAATAAGAAGGTTATCTTAATTATATATAAATAGGGATATTTATAAATATTATTAAATAAGAAGAAGATATTTACTTCCTTATATCTAATAGAAATTAAGATCTAGAGACTTTATTATTATTTTACATATCTATCTATTATATATCTTTAAGAAGTTCTCTATAAAACTCAATATTTAATTAATTAAGAAGCTTTTATAATTTTTAAAAAATACTACTATTAGTACTAGATATATAATATTACTTCTTCTTAATTTAGATTTATCCTCTATAATAGTATTAACTTTAACTTTAAAGATATTATAAATATTTTTTACTTTAAAAATAACTACTCTATCCTGTATATTATTAATATAACTATAATTTTTAATACTACTTAATTTCTACCTAATATTTCAGTAAGATTAATATAGAAAGCTTTTAAAATATACTAAATTAATATTTATCTAAATCCACCTAATTTTTATTTCTACTAATATTAAAATAAACTTTTAAGCTAAAGATTTTTATTTAGAAGTGAAAATAATAAACCTAACTGTCAGAATTATACCTATTAAAGCTTATAATAATATTAGTAAGATAGAATATTACTATATTCTTCTCTATTATATATATAAAATCTACTATTAAGAATATCTATTATTATTATAAAAATATTACTTTTAGGCTACTTATAAGTTAATAAATAATACTACTAGCCTAAATAATCTTATATTTACACTTCTTATCTTTAAAGTCTACCTTTAGCTTACTAAGGACTCTACTCTATCTCTAGAGATAATCTTATAGATATAAATAGTCTAAAAGATAACTGAAACTATCTACTATAAGTATATAAAAAGGATTATTAATATTATTATAACTATTTATAATAACTTTAATATATTATAAATTATAAACCTTCCACTATAATCTCTTATATATATATATAGTAAGAAAAGAAAAATTAGTAAAATTCCTTCCACTTACTTACTACGTATAGTAAGATATATATTATTAATTTTCCTTATAGTTTTTAAAAGTTTCACTCAACTATTATAAAAATATATTATAAAAGTAATAATACTTCTCCTTAACTATATATTCTAGTAGAAATATAAAAATACTTCTTATATAAATATAATAATAGTAATACTAATAAAACTAGAGATTCCTCTCAAAAAGCTTTACCTACTTTAATCTTATTTCCTATTATTCTTAAACCTCTAAATACTCTAGAGATATTAAAAAATAATAATATTCTCCCTCCTTATATTAAAAGTAATATACTATTACCCTCTAATAAAAATAAATATACTAAATATCAGAAAATAATAATATTATTCCTTAAACTTCTATAAACCTTATCTTTATAAACCTTATTTAATTAAGTTACCCTTATATAATAAAAAGGTAACTAAGAAGACTAATTTATAATTTTTCTTATAGCTAAGAAAGAAGCTAACCTAATCCTCTCTAGATTCCTTTACTAAAAAGAAATTATTACTATCTCTAACCTTTTCTTTAAAAAGTTAATAAAGAAAAAAGTGGAAAATATTATTAATAATAATATAGTTAAAATTATTTAGTATAATTCTATTCTCTATAAAGACTATATTATTTTTAAATTTTAAATTATTAATGAAATTAAGAATAAGAATAGTAACTAAGTATATAAGAAATGAAAGTTTATAATCTAAGGTTTTAGAGATAATAGGAAGCTTATAATTCTTACTTAATCTTCTATAATTCAGAGAAGTAGCTAAAAATTAATTATAACTATTACCTCTATATTAATAAAAGAAGAAAGTTTCCTCCTTTAGCTAAAAGATATTATTTACACTTACATTTAGGCTAAAACTAAACTTATAAGATATATTATAACCAAGTTACTTACTTACCTTAAAAACTAATGTCCTCTAAAATCTATAATAATAACTATTAAATTATTTTATAGTTTAGCTAAAATTAATATTTACTAATAAGTAATATACTTAAGATATTATAAAGAATAATTATATATAAAGATATCTACTTGTAATTCTTACCTTCTTATCTTTTAACCTAATAATAAGATATTTAGTATAATTAGTATATAAACTAATAATATTCTTAGTTTTTCTAATACTATTTTTACTTAATAAGAGGATAAAGAACTAGTAAAAACCTTCCTTATAGTAAAATCTAAAATCTTCCTTATAAAGTCAATATTACTAATATTAAATAGTAATATACTTTCCCTCTAAAGTAAAAATCTTCTTCTTAAGTAAAAAAACTAAAGCTATAAGCTTACTATTATTAATATTCTTATAAATTCTAAGATACTTAAAAAAAGCTATATTAATTAATATATATATAAAGTATATATTATTTTAATTAGGAGGAGCTAATAGCTTACTTTCTATTATAATTATTAGTAGATATATTACCCCCTGAAGTATAACTTCAGCCTTCCTACCCCCCGCTAACTACTATAGCTAGCCCTAAGTTAATCTAGAGCTAAACCCCTCGCAGCTACAGTAGCTAGTATATCCACCCTATATCAATCTTTTTAATAATAAATAACTAATAACTCCTTCTATATTAACCTTATATCCTTACGCTCTCACGCTATCTATATATAATTTAAATATCTTGAGAGATTTAATTACTATTAACTATAGCTACTCTATTTAAATACTTATTATAACCTTAATATTCGTAACCTTAATATCCTCACTCTCCAGATAAAGCTTTATATTCCTAATATAAGAATTCTCCACTACTAATATAAACGTTCTCCACTACTAATATAAGCTAACTTATAATCTCTATATAAATATAGCGGAACTTAGCTTACTCTTATTAGCGAATAATCTTAATATATTAAATACAGCTAATATATAAATAATATTAGTATAAATATAGATATTTTTAGTGTAGCTATATAGTAGCTAAAACTCCAGTAATTATAACGTTATAATATTTTAAGATATCTCCTAACTAGTATAGTATATTAACATTAGGATACTATCTAATTAATAACTAGTCTCTGAAATTATTAGCTTTATATAGTAGATTGTGGAATATCTAGATAATTCATTTCTGAATATCCAGAATCTACCTATTAATATTAGTATTTATAATATTACTTAAGCCTATTAGGAGATATTAATGCCTCCAGTTATAGAGGTTATAATAGAATATTCAGTATTCACTATTATATTCTCCTAGTTATAGATAGCTATATAGATTTAAGGAGAATTTCAGTTTTATTATAAAATATTAAGGATAGTTTAGATATAGAAAAGTAATAAATTATAGAATACTTAGCTTTCAGCCTTTTGTTTTATTCTATCTTTAAGAAATTTATAAAGATTCTTAACCCTATAACCTTAGTGGTTACTTTCAGCTATATATATTAAGCTTTAGTCTTACTAAAGCTCTCACTATATAGATTATTACTATAAAGTCTTCCTCTACTATAAGATTAAATATTATAACGAGGTATATAATTATCTATAATAATAAATAATTTTATTACCATTTAAACTAATTATAAGCTAGCATTAATATAAATACTGTTACTAGGTAAATTTTACAGTTAGAACTATATATAGGGTAAAAAACTTAGATACCACTATAGATATAAAGTAAAAGTAACTAAATATTATTTTAATTTACTAATCTAAAATATTTTTAACCTCTCATATATAGTATAATAATAATAACCCTCTAGTAATAATATTACTACTCTCAATAAATATATTAAATAGTAAATAAAATATTTACATTAAACGCTAACCTTTATTCCTTTTAACCTCTCTAAAATATACTTTTATATTTTTATAAATAGCTTCTTTACTAATAATATCAACCTATTATCTTAACTGAAATTCATAATAATTTTAGGCTAAGAGATAGCTACTAATAAAAGTAAGTTTATAATTTAAGGTAACTTAGTTTATTAATTTTTCACTAAAAATAAAAAAGTAACTAGAAATATACTTACCTTAGAGATCTATATTATAGTTACTAATATAACCTTTATATATATTATTATTATATCTTTGTAAAAAATTGTAACTTATAATAATCTTCCTCCTATCTCTATAATTATCTATACTAACTTATACTTATTATATAAATACCTTTTAAAGCTTAATAATATAAAAGAGAAAAAGCTTATAATTAATATTATAACCTTAAGGTAATTATATAAATATTAAGAACTCTATAAAGTATAGTAAATTAATAGCAAGAATAACTTTACTAATACTTTTACTAAAGGATCCCCAAACTATACCCTAGAGAGATTTATTAATATAAATAATATAATAGTTTATATAGAGAGATAGATTACTTATTTAGAATAAAAAGAAGAAATTCAGAAGGTTATTCAGTTAAAAAATACAGATTATTTAATTAATTTTATCTTATATATATAGATATAGTATACTATAGTTAAAAAGTAAAAAGGAAGTTTACTAATATTAGTAATATAATTACTATAAGACTATTAGGATTCTATAGTATACTAACTATATAGTATAGCTTAATAGTAAAAACTACTACTATTAGTAATAACTAACTACCAGTTATTACTAGCCGCTAGGTAATTAGTAACTGATTACCTAAAGTATCTAAATCTAGCCTATATATAACCTATAGACTACACACTATAAATATTAACACCTTCAACTCTATCGGCATACTATACATAACAACATATACAATATACCTTCCTCTAGTGAAACCAACAGGTATAGTAAGAACATCAAGATTGCGAATATTAAGATTATAATAAGTATTCAAACAGAGTAGCTATAGTTAGCAGTAATTAAAATTAAGTATATTATAATCTTAAAAAATAAGAAAGTTAAGTTATATTTTTATTTGGTTACTTTTGCTCTGTATCTGTAGTGGTACCTAAGCTCTTCACCCTATATGTGGTTCTAACTGTAAAATTTACCCGGCAACAGCATTCGTGCTAATGCTAAGTTATATTTTTATAATATTACTTTCTATATCTTTTTAGCTACAAATCTTATCTTTTTATAGTAGTTATAAAAATAAGATTACTAATAAAATATTAGTTTAAATAACTTCTCCTAACTATAAAAAAGTAAGTACTTTAAAATTATATCTATTAATAGTTAATTTAGCTAATAAACTCCTAAATATTATATATCTTATAGAAAATTAAATATTTCAGTAGTATAATTAATAGAATATAAACTTTCTTCTAAATACTATTACTACGAAAGATATATTATAGAGACTATTTAAATATTCCTAAAACGTAATAAATAGCTTTAATATTAGTAGCTAGGGTATTTTGGAAGAAAGTCTCCTAACTATCTCATCTTAGCTATATATAGTATTTATATTACAGATAGTTACTTAAAGTATAATAATTACTAATTTACTTAGGGAATAAATAAGATTTACAGTATTAGTAAGGTAAAGTAGATTATTTACTACATAAAATATAGAAATACCTTATATATTACCTTTAGAAAGTATATTATATTTAACCTTTACCTATACTATAAATATTATAGTAACTATATTTCTTTTTTGATACTTATAGATAAAGCTGGTAACTACTTATACTTGTTTATGTTATAAATTATACTAATACTATTATATTTATGGTATTTAATTACTTCATTTTACTTTTAAATACTAGTATAATATTTATATTGGACTTTTCAAGTATAATAATAACGATTCTAGATATAAGAGACTGAAAGTTACCCTATCTAATTAAGATATTTACGTTAACTTATTTATATTATATATATAAGGCTAAAATAGAGGTATAAAATATGTTAGAGGTATTATGGAACCTTATTTAAAAGCTATAAGGTAAGGAAGTAAATTACTTTATAATTTCTAGCCTAAAATCTTATAAGTAATAGTATTTTCTTATAACTATATACTAATAAGCTTTTTAGACTAGTAAATATTACACTGGAAACTTTATAAGATTACTTCAAAAGATAATACCGTAAGGCTACATTTAATTTATCTTTATATATATAACTATAGGTATTTTATTCTTACTATGAAAATAAGACTTAAATATAACTATTTAGTTTACCTTAAGGAATATATTTCCAATAGTTTTTTTAATTAGCTATACTTAAACTAACTATTTTTAAGTATAGAAGTTATTTTAAAATAAAATTATTATAATTTCTAATATCTCTTTTGATAAAATAATATTTGTCAAAAACAATTTCGCCTCTCTATTAGATAACTTTAGAAAATTTAATTTTAATAAGATTTTTTACTAGTAATAAAAGTAATTAGCTATAATAAAAGTATATATTTAGTTACTTTTACTTTATACCTATAGTAGTATTTAAGCTCTTTACCCTATATATAGGTCTAACTATAAAATTTACCTAGTAACAGTATTTATGCTAATACTAGCTTATAATTAGTTTAAATAGTAATAAAACTACCTATTATTATGAATAATTATGCCGCTAGTTATAATATTTAATTCTATAGTGGAGGAAGACCTTATAGTAATAATCTATATAGTAACAGTTTTAGTGAGGCTAAAGCTTAATATATATAGCTGAAAGTAACTATTAAGATTATAAAATTAAGAATCTTTATAAACCTCTTGAAGATAAAATAAAATAGATAGCTGAAAGCTAAGTATTTTATAATTTATTACTTTTCTATATTCTTAATAATAAAACTAAAATTCCCCTTAAATTTATATAGCTATTTAGAACTAGGGAAATATAATAGTAGAAACTATATATTTTATTATAATTTCTATAACTGGGGATATTAATATCTTCTAAAAAGTTTAAGTAATATTATCAATACTAATATTAATAAATAGACTTTAGAAATTCAGAAGAAAATTATCTAGCTATTCTATAATATACTATATTAAGTTAATAGTTTTAAAGACTAATTATTAATTAGATAGTATTTTAATATTAATATACTATATTAGTTACTAAATACTTTAGAGTATTATAATATTAAAATTAATAGGATTTTAGATATTATATATCTATATTAAATATATCTATACCTATATTATTATTATTTATATATTAGCTGCACTTAATTAAAGTGTTAATATTATTTACTAATAAAAGCAGGCTAAGTTCCACTATACTTATATAGAGATTATAAGCTCGCTTATATTAGTAGCGGAAAACGTTCGTTTTAGTAGCGGAGAACTTTATTAAACTAGTATAGAAGACTAGCAAATAGGTTAAGGTGATTCAACACTCAATAAATCACAGAAAAATAGGGAATTCAGAATAATATCTGAAAATAGTACTAATATTAGTAGAAATAATGATAAAGATAGGAAGTTCTAATTCCGCTAGAAGTGGGGGACTTCCGGGTATATCTATTAAAATAGAATTTGTTTTCAGAAAGATTAACATTATATATAACGGATAAACGGAAGCTGTTTACATACAGGCCACTATATAATCTATTTATTAAGTTTTCTGATATTAAAGTTCAACCAATTAAGAGTATAATTTATATAGGTTATGTAACCTAAACTCTAATAATTGATTTACTAGAGTAAATAGAAAATATAGGGTTATAAAAGTAAAGTAGAATACTTAATCCTTATTTATCTAATATAGAATATTTGGAATAAAAAGAGTAATAGTAAAATACTATAACTCTAACATCCCCCCGTAAAGTATATAAGATAAATATCTTTTATAACTTAAAAAGGGCATTAAAAATAGTAAAAACTCTAAAACCTATATAGGAAAAATAGAGAAAATAAAAATCTGAAAAACCTAAAACTATGAAAAGTATGAAGGAAAAGACTTAAAGAAGAATGAAAAGAAAAATCTGAAAAACCTAAAATCTTATATAGGTATAAAGGAAAAAATTATGTTTTAGAAAATAGACAATTAGTATTATTTTCTTTATAAGAGGGCAGAATATTATTCTTAAAGTTATTCTGTAAAATCCTCTCAATAATATTATTAAATTTAACTTAGCCTAAAGGCTTTATTAAAAAATCAGTAATATTATTATTTATATTAATATAATAGAAATTTATCTTATTATCTTTAATGAGTTTCTAATATAATAATAATGAATATTAATATACTTAGCTTTCTTATAGAATTTAGTATTTTCAGTAAGCTTTTTAGCTGATTAATTATCTATAAAGATAATAGGCTTATTAATAACCCTAAATTCCAAAGACTTATTAATAAAGTTATAGTTATTAAATAAGTAAATAGCTTCTTTAGTAGTATCTGCTAAAGCTATATACTCAGCTTTATAAGTAAATAAAACTACTGTTTTTTACTTAGTTAAACTATAGCTAATAATATTATAAAATTCCAGGTAAAATATATAAGCTAAAGTAGATTTTTATTATTAATATCTCTTACTTAATCTGAATCTGTAAATCTAAATAAATTAAAGATATTAATATTATTACAGTTATAAATCAACTTATAATTAGGGTTCTTTTTTAAGTAACTTTATATTCTATTAAGAATAATAAAATGTTTTTTAGAAGGATTTAAAGAAAATCTAGAGTAGGTAGTAATAGCTAGAGTAATATCTAGCCTAATCTTTAAGGTTATATATAATAAAGTTCCTACTTCTTTCTAATATTATAAAATCTCTTCTTTAGAAGTAATATTCTTATTCTTAAAGAACTTAGATTTATTATCTATAAATATATTAAAATTATAGAGATTGTTTTTATTAAATCTAGTAAGAATTCTATCAGTATATTTAAACTGATTTATTTCTATAACCTTATTCGTTCTGTTAATAACCAAGTTATTACTTAAGAAAGTATTAGGTTCTTCTAGATCTTAGATTTTTATATTCTTTTTAAGATTACTATATATATACTTAGAAGTAGAATAATTATTAGCCTCCAACAGTATATTATCTATATAATATATTAGGATAGCTAAATATTTACTTTTATTAAGAGTAATATTAAGTATAAAAACGTCTTTATTATAAGGAGATACTTTAAAACCAATTTTATATAAAATTAATTTAGAATGTAAATACTATAATCTAGAGCTTTATTTTAACCTATATAAAACCTTATTAAATAAATACATAAAAGGCTGATTCTTATAGTTAGTATTAAAAACCAAACTTTTAGAATATTAATTATAAATATAGCTAGTAGGTAACTTAATATATATCTTTTTATTTACTTTTATATTAATAAATATAGTAGTAATATTATACTGAATTAAAATCCAGTTATAATAAACAGATATAATAAGTAAATATCTATAACTTTCAGGCTTATAGGTAGTATTAAAGGTTTCTAAATAATTAAATATTGAAGTATTAGTTAAAATCTTAAGTAATCTATCTAGCTTTAAATATAGAATTACTAGGATAGTAATTATTAGGTTTTATTCTGTAAATCCATCTACTCCCTAATATATTAATATTATTCTTTTTAATAAAAGATAAATTAGGTAGTGGTATAATAGTCTAAACTTCTATAGACTTAATAGACCTAACTTCCTTATTTATAGCTTAAATTTAGTTCTTACTATTTTGAAAACTTATAGTATTTAAAAAAGTAGTTAGCTTATTAAGAGTATTAACAGATAAAATATAGGAGGTAGTATAAAAATTACCATATTTATCAATAAATAAACTATTATTATAGTTATATTAATTATAGTTAGTATAAAGAAGTAAAGATGGAAAATCTTTAACTGTAAGAAGTATACTCTCTTTATATAAAAACTATTTATAATTCTTTTTAACTTCTGGACTTAAAGAATAAATCTCTATAGATATAGTAGACTTTTTAAAGTTCTTAGAATCTATAACCCTATTAGGATAAACTATAGATAAACCACCTAAATTCTTATTAGAAGAAGAATCTAAATTTATATTACTATTTTCTACTTTATTAGGAGAAAGTAAAAAATCAGTGTCTTTAGTAGTATTATTATTACTACTAGACTTAACAGTAATAACTGGATTCTCAGAAGAATTATTAAAACTAAGTTAGTTAAACTTAGTCTGTAAAAGTTAACTAGACCTAATAATAACAGTATTACTAAAAATAGATAAATCTTCTTTCTGTTAAAAATTAAACTGGTTTTCAAGAATATTAATATCTCTAGACTAAATAGTATTTTAAGATTCAAAATTCCAAACTAAAAAGATAGTATAGCTAAAAGTAACTATAGTATTCTTTTTAGCCTTAGGGTCTAACTTTTTAGAATACTTATTCTTAATCTTATAATAATAGAAACTACCCTAAACCCTTATACCAGAAATAAAAAGTTTCTTCTTATTTTTTAACTTATATAGAATTTTAAATCCAACAGAAGAATATAATATTTTATTATAAATATAAATTAAAGTAGTAATAGCTAAACCCTAAACGTATAAAGGTAAACTAAAGCTATAGAGAAGACTTCTAACCTAACTAATAATAAGTTTTATTACTTTCTTAATTAAACTATTAGGTTTATAAGTATAAGGTAACTTTATATTATAGATAATATTATTATTATTTAGATAGAAAAGTTTTATTTTATTATTAGAGAATTTAAAGCCACTATTAGTATTAACTTCTTTAATTCTCGTATCATTATTATTATTATTCGTTATATAAATAAACTCTTTAAAAGCTGAAGTTACTTCTTTAGAACTTTTAGTTTTTAATAACTTTCCCCAGATACATTTACTATACTTATTAATAAGTAAGATAAAGTATTTATAGTAATTATAGATTTCTAAAGATATAGATCCATATAAATTGGAACTAATATAATTAACATACTTAAACTTCTTAAAGTTATTAGAGTCTCTATTAACTTTATTAGTAAACTTACCCTTAAGGTAGATTTTATAAGCAGGTAGTTTATTATCTTTACTATACTAATAATTTATATTATTTATAATACTAATAAGTAACTTAAGAATATTACTAATATAACCCATTTAATTATATTAGAGTTTTAAGTTATTGATATTATTATTAATAATAATATTAAGAAGTAAACTTTTACTAATAGAAAGCTGAAAGTTATAAATATTATTAACCTTAGTTTCTATAAGTAATAACTTATCTCTCTTTATATTAAATAATATAGATTTATTAAAGAAAATAGATAAGATTTTCATAATATGAAGTTTTAATTAACTTAATAGATTAATACCTAACTGTAGTATATAATAAATATTCTGTAAGAGATATTTCATATTATTTAAAGTAATTATTAAATTATCTTTTAAAGTTAAAATAATCTCTTTAGTATTACCCTACTTAATAAGTTTAATAACTTTTATTTTATTAATTAAATGAAAGTAATTTTCAACTATGTAAATAGTAGTATTAGTATTAATAAAGAAAGAAATAGTATTAATCTTATTATTAAGATTAAAACTTCCAGTTTCTTAAATCTTTTCAGAAATTAAAAAACCTAAAATCTTATTAGTATAAGATTTTAAAAGAGGTTAGATATTACAGACCTAAGCCTTAGGGCGTATATAGAATACTGCTATATAGGCTCCACAGAGCTACTATCTCTATAGTCTAGTGAAAAGTTTTCACTATAGGTATAAACTCTTTAAGTTTATTATAATACTATTTAGACACCACTAGGTTACCTCTGATAACTAACCTCTAATATTAATAAACTTCCTACCTAAATCGAACCTAGTAGCAAACAGTAAACTAAATAGATAATATAGAAGATAATAAAAATAATTATAAATACTAATTTTATAAAACTCTTAATAGACGTTCTAACAGACTAATAGTAGATAAACCTAATTACAGATAAAAACTAAACTTTCTGAAAAGCTTTTATATAATTCTAGTAGAATTATAAAGTAGTTTTATAGATTATATAAATTTTCTTTATAAAAAGGAAGCTTCTCCTAATTAATACTTCTTTTAATAGTAATATTCTTCACTTTTCTATATAGAAGATAATTATATAGTTTAAGCTTAAAGTTAACTAAGTGTTTATTAAAAAACTAAAGAACTTTTAGTAGTTTCTCTAAATTAACTTCTTACTAAAAGTCTAGATATAAATTAATAATTTCTATATAATTTAGAGGTTTCTATATAGCTAGAATATTAATATCTTCCTCTAGTATCTAACTGAATATTATAAAAACCTCTATTATAATATCTAAGCTTTTAAGAAGATATAATATCTTTAGTAAAAATCTAAATAGATATTTATAAAGTTCTTTATTAAATTTAAATTAGCTATAAGTTAGGTAGAGGAATATACTTAGGTAGAGGATAGTAAACTAAACTATCTATAGCTAACCTTCTCCCACTAGATTTAGATAATTACTATTAGTTAAAATATTAACTAAATAGATTATTATACTATAGTTTAATTGTTACAGTTATATGCAGATAATATCTAGGAGAATGAGGATATCTCTTTTCTATAGACTCTTAGAGAGATAATCTCTCTTTATATAGATATTCTCTAAGGAATTATGAGGATTAATCCTAAATAATACTCCAGAATATCCAGAGAGTTTCTATATATCTTTTATAGAGATTATATATAGAAATCTAGATAATTCCTTAGATTATAGTTTCCTTAAATTATAGAGAATATAAGGAGATTTCCTAGAAACTTTAATAGCTGAAATTACTTAAGTTAATCTAGATAATAATATTCTA
>MASP02000451.1:0-59700 GCA_001693025.2 Colletotrichum lindemuthianum | reverse complement strand
TATCTTTTTATATTTATTATTTTATATATTTCTTCTATTTATTTCTTCTATTAAAAGTATATTTATAAGTAATTTTAGGTTACTTATAATTACCTATTATATATAATAGGTAATCGTAAGTAACCCAAAATTACCTATAGGTAGTATCCTTTTTTTTACCCATACCCATTTACTACCCACAGGCCCAATAGGTACCCACCATTACCCATAGGCCGTATAGGCCATTACCCAGCTAGGTACCCGTGGGTAATTTCCAAGCCTACGCGTAACAAGACCCCAGTCTCGCAATCCGATAAATCCCTTGTTAATGCCCCTGCTATCGAGCCGCAGTTCAGTAGCTTCGTCGTCCCCTTAGGTCAGTGGAGGCTGCTTAACCCTGCAGCGCCGGACCGGCTAGTGGCAAAGACATCGCCTCGTAATGACACCAAAAAACAAAGCGCCCTGCCGCTCGACTTTGATAAACCGCCGCTCTCGCCTTCATTCTCTAGAGAGCTGGACCCAGACGTTGTAGACATCGCCAGCTTACTCATGTCGCTGAACATCGAAACGCCCTCAAAGGTTCGTGTCAAGGAGAGCTCCGCAACGCCGCCTGAAGAATCACAAGCAGACGGTGCGAGCGCCTCCCCGACCCGTTCAGCTCCTGAGTCCCCGGCCTTTGCTCCTGGCGGGGAGGCTGAGGCTGAGGCCATTACGCAGGTGGCCACCCGTTCGGAATCATCGTCAACAATCTCTCATCGGAAACTCCGCACGAGGTACGAAGTACAAACGTCCAACTTCTTCTCCAGCTTCTTCTACGCCTTCTTTCCACACTATCTTACCTTCGTGTGGAGCCGGTTCCTACAAGTTGTTACCGAGGAAGCCAGTTATCGATTCGGCGGCACACACCCGGTTGGGGCTGGCACCGCTCCATCTCCTCCCCCCACCATCTTTGTCGCCCGCACCGATGGGCGGCGACGATGGTTCTCGGAAGACAAGGGGCTTCCTGCCCTTTGAGTTAAAGCCATATTGTCGGGATGAAAAGCTTGACGCCACATGCCGAGAGGAGACGGCTGAGATGGCTGCCATCATCTACGAGGAGTTCGTAAGGGATAACCAGCAGTGAGTGCCCGGGGGTGTTGTCCGTGGAAGGCCGCACGCGTTTTCACTGACGGCGAAAAAGTCCACCGTCTGACGAGCAAGAAGCCCTCGACCAAACCCATCATCGGTTTATGCTTTCGCTGAACCGGGATGCTTTCTACATCACCGTCGCAACCTTTACTGGCCATTACATATCGTACATCAGCAGCACTGCGACGCCGTCAAATCCATCGAATCTTGAAGCAAAGCACCTCATCTCCTTCCAGCCTCATGGGCCATTCAGTCTGCTGGTTAGGGATCATATGACAACTTTTAGGGAGATTATGCTTTCCATGGCTATGGAGAAAATGAATTATCGAGGCCCAAAGGGTCAAATAGTGCTTAATGCTTTACAAAAGCGCCGTTGATGGCTATGTCTGGTGCCCTGAAGGCCTGTCTTGTTGTCGAACATTCAACACGCGCCATCGAGAAATGGTTGACTTGGCCGACAATAAACCAGTCATCTTCAAGGAGACGTGATAGAGTGGAAGGGAATCTGGAAGTTGGCAGGCAAATGGATACCATACTGATTAATGCACTCTATCAACGAGGAGGGGGGCCACGGTGGCAGGAACGCATTTCACCCAGTATGGTTCTCAGTTGCAGCTGAACTTGCAACTTTGGCGGAAGGGCGCTGCTGCTAACCTCTCCCAGTACTCTTACTATGCTAGTTGATAGGTTACCGGGCAGATCGACTCTTTTTATCCTGCAAATGTCTGCGAAAGTGAGCCGTGGGCAGGCAGCCAGCGAAGCCATCATTCGCCGTGGAGCACCGTTTGCCGTTGCCGCAAAATGGGTGGATATTGACGTGGGATGTCGATCCTTAATATGCACGAAAGGACGACACGCGTGACGCCCTTGCAATTCAAGGCCACTGCATAATGGGTGGTTCAGGTCGGGATGGACGAGCCGAGTAGGCTGAGGAACCTCGGCTGGAAAGAGGTCACAGTCTCAATGCTGATGGCAATAGGGCTCAACCTGAGTGGAGGATAGCCGGTATGATTAATAGACCGCGCCGCTGCCGCCGCCTCCAATAGACCTGCACTTGTTGTCGACGTTGCATTTGCATTTACACCGCCGCCGCCCTTTCTGCTGCCTCTGGGGGTTGCCGAAGAAGCCCTTAATGATGCTGCTGACGCTAGCGGGGGCTCCTGGGCCTGGGCAGTAAGGAGAGCAGCACGGGCCGCCTCTTGGACGTATAGGCTGTTAAGTACAATGCAATAGTCAACCATTTTACCGATCAAACTATCGCCGTCGGTATGCCTCGGCAAGTAATTAGGAGCTAGAAATGCTGGCTCTGGTGGCGTCAATATATCGCACGTCTTGCTGAATTATCCCATCTTGGTTCACATCAACCTCGATGCCGGCCTCGAGCAAGGGGGCGTGGATGCGCGCGTTCCAGTGCGCTTCCGAGTATGTATAGACGTTCGCGGCCATAGTCTCCCTGGCGACCTTTGAGAGAACCCAGATTTCTCCCATGAGTGATTCCCTAGTCTGTAAATTCGGATTGGTTGCATTGTCATCGGGGGAGGATAGATGGTGTGGCCTGAGCTTGTGCGATGGGTTAATTCGCTGGACATAATGGCGCACCTCGTTGTTGGCAATAGACGCGGGAACGACCCCGCAGCCATCACTAATATCAACGAGACGGTCACAAAGTTCGGCAACATCTTGTGGAATATCGTGAACAGGCAGCTTAGGCACAATCTGAAGGCGCTTCTCGGCGAAAAGTAAATCGGCCATAGCCTTAATATTAATACCTTTAGTAGGGCTTCTCGAGCGGCGGCTACTCGACACCAATACCAACGCTGACGCTTCGGACGCAGACGCGGACTTGGGTGGTAACGAGAACAGAGGATGAGGATATTGGGTATTGATGCGACAGTTCTCTTGCATACCACGTTGGTCGAGCGAGGCGAAATAGAGCGAGGAGAAACAAGGTGGGGGTTAGTCATCTTCGGGATGCGTCTGCGCGTAACGATATTGATGTCGGGCTCCTCGCGGGGTAGGAGACGCATAGTCAGCATTGCCCAACTCAACCTCGGATTCAACATCAACATCCACATTATCCCTCATTATTATATCAACCGGTTACCTTGTTATTATCGTCGTTGCTTTCGGGTTGGCGATGGCGCGAGGGGTCCGAGGTGCCCCTCCCATATTGGTGTTGGCATCCATTGGTGCAAGGGAAGTTCGGTCACAAAGGCGGCGCTTCTTTGTTGGGGAGTCATTCCGGTTTGGGCTTGAGACGTCGTCTTTGTTGTCGGTACTTTGTCTTCGCTTTCGCGAGAATGGCCGATTGAATGCGACGTCGGCAGCTTTCGCGAGAATGGCCGATTGAATGCGACGTCGGCAGGCGGACGCTGGTGCGGACCGGGTAGAAAGGAATTGGCGTCAAACACTTCCTAGATCCAGGCTTCAATTACGGGGTTGCGTTCGCAAGCCTAAGCCGGATGCAAGCAGCAGCATACCGCGGTTAGCATGTGCGCAATTTCCGTTCATTACCATCGAAGTCAGAGGCGAAAGTGGATCGCTGTTGTCGCCCACCAAACCGAAGCAAAAGGACAGCCACGGACATTTCGCGGTCACCGCCACCTTAACGAAACCTTTGAAACGCCCGCTTCTCCGAGGCAGCTTGTCGCCTTGATAAGATGACGGTTGGCTAGGTGCTAGGTAAGGTTGGGTGATGGTCAGGCCAATGATAATCGCGTCGCCGACGGCCAGTCGCGGCGATAATCGATTAGGTAGGTTCACTTGCTAGACTGACAGTCGTCAGCTTTCTGGGGGAGGTCGCACGTGACGACAATCATAAGCTGAATTAGTAAACCAGACCATTCGGCATGATCAACGGTCGCACAGTATACTTCACTTTATGTAGTCATTCTCTCAGTTTAATAAAACCTTAATGGACCTGATACTTGGCGGAAGACATGTTTTCAACTTATTTAGAGCATAGAAGACCTCCTCATCCCCAGCAAGCGGCCTCAAGGCGACGGTGTAAATCAAGGCAATACCTTAATAACATAGTGACGATGCAGGCCTTTAGGAACCTGGGAGCCGAAATTCGCCCTGAAAATCGGCTCCTTGGTCCCTGTAGTTACACCTGAAGTGGGAGATTGCCGCCCATGGTTGACAAAGGGAATACACATACAGTATACTCAACTTCACACAAACTATTGTCTGGTCACCAGGGTGTAAGTCAGCATACCCCCTACTCAGCCACCTTGTGGACTGTTGCAGCCAGCAGTGCTGACTCGGTAAGGTTTAGACTTTTGCCTACCTCTATACTATCTGTAATAAAGAAGTTATTTCAGGTACGGGCTTTAATATTGCAAGCTGTATATGTTGAACCAATTGTATTCTATTCACTACAAGTAATCTGAAAGTAGCGCATGAGACTCCAAAGGTACTAAGCACCTCTTGGGAGCATACAAACGTGATTCCGAGATGTATGTACGTACCGTTGGGATGTCTCTCAATCTGACAGGATATAAACCAGGCTATATCGCTCTCTCTAGCGCTACTATTAACTATTTCTGCAGCTCCCAACAGCCTCTACTCTGTGCACTCTTTATATTTCACTCAACCTTCCACTATTTACCTACTTTTTGACTTTTATCATGAAGATGCAAACTACTTTCCTTCTTATAGCTGCAGCTACTAGTGTTACTGCTGGTAGCTTCAAAGAGCTTTGCCACGGTATCTCCTATGATGGACATTCGATTGAATCAAGCTGCAAGGACAAATATGGGGACCCAGTTGATACAGGAAACCTTTATATGACTAGTTGTCTGGCTAACGTTGGAGGAAAGATTACTGTAAGTAATACTGTAATATTATTTTCCTTAACTACTGACATTTTGGGCCTTTTACCTAGTGCCGTCCATCCGAGTAAGACTGGAAGCTAAGTTCTTAAATTTGATTAATACTAACCTATAGTATTAGCCCCTGGTTCAAGTATTGCGACTGTGGTCTTAGTGACGATAAAATGATTTTTAGCTGCCGGTGCACTGATCATACTGGCAAGAAGCAGCCAACTTCGTCAGTTGACCTAAGTAGGCTTATGATGAATCATTCTGACTAGCAGTAATGCTGACTGAAACTCCCAGATGAGTGCCTTTATGTTGGAGACTATGGGTATGCGGCGTGTAAACCTGGCTTCTAATTAGGGGGTAAAATCCGGTGTGTATTCTGTGTCACTAAATATGGCCACACGCGCCGCGCGCTGAGGCTCTATTTCGACCGGTTTAAGTGGGGTAAGGCCTATAGAGATAGTATAGCTACCTGAAGGTTAAATAGTAAAAACTCTGCCCCTTAAGTATATTATTCCTAATATATCCCTCTAGCCTTTAAGGCTGTATCTATAGACGAATTCTTCGAATAATATTACTCTAATACTTTATATATATTTTATAAGAAATTCTTTTCATAGCTTTACCACTTTTATTAAATCTCTATCCTTATAGTAAGAAGATCAATATTTTTTATAAGCTATTTAAGTACCTTTTATTATCTAACCTAAAAGTACCCTCCAGATACCTTAGGTGTTTTGGGTATCTCTAAGTTTCCTTTTAATATTATTATTACTAAATCTAGAATTTATAAATTCCCATTAGTAGTTCAAAATCTAATAAAGACCTTTAAATACTAATATAAGTAGTCTCTCTTAAAAATCCTCCTCTTACTATATTTTCAGATAATTTTACAAATTAGTTATACTAATCTAGATAAACAAAGTACTTAATTAGTAACTTTAGAGAGACTTTAAAAAGCTCTAAGCTATAAAGTCTCCTAAAAGTATACATTTAATATTAAAATATTCTTACTAAGCTTTTCATTATAACTAGTAGTTATAGATATATATATATTATAGATATATATATATTATAGATATATATATATTATAGATATATATATATTATAGATATATATATTTATATTATAGCTTTATTTATAATTATACTATTTTAAACATTATAAAATATATTATTTACTAGTTATTATACTTAGTATAGACCACTAAGTGAGACTTATATATTTTACTTCTTCTAAAGAAGTTTATTTTAAGGTTTACTTAAAATATAGTAACAAAATATATTCTTACATTAATCAAAATAACGCTAAAAGCTTTACTTTAGTTATTAAAATAATAATAATATTTTATCTTTATATTTACTATATTATAAAGTTACTGGAGGGATATATTACATATATCTCAAAGCTTTTTCATTTCCTACTATTATCTATAGAATTAGTATCTATAGTAATAATGAAATTACTCTATAAATTACCTACCTTATAGCTAAACCTAAAGTAGAAATTCTTTATTTTACTGAGATACTATATTATACATTGAATTTGAACTTAATAGTTATCTCTAAAACTCTGGTTAGAATAGAATAATTAGCAAATAATATATATTATATTTAATCTTATTATAACTAATATATATCTAATATAGTTAGTATTATAATAAGCCTAGGCCTTAGCTAAAAGCCTTAGTTATTATATAAGTAGTATATATATATAGGCCGTAAGCCTATATCTACAGTATTAGACTTAGAAATAGTAAGAGGATATATAGAATATATATATTATACTACCCTTTATAATCTTAAATACTACTTTTGCAATTAAGATACTATTTACGCTGTAGATCTATAAATATGGCGCTTTTTATATAATATATTTCTCTAGAGCTTTCTCCCTATTTTCTCTTACTGAAGAATTAGACTTAGGGAAGATTATTATATTTATTTATTTAATTATTCCAGTTTAAGTAGCTGGCATCTATTTTAACAACATCGAGAGGTAAATATATTTTTTCTTAATTCCTCATAAATTAGAATAAAGAGGTATTTTTATATTATCTTAGGTAAGCTAAAGTTAAATATGATAATATAATATATTATTCTAACCAGCTGGATAACACTGAGAACCTTAAAACTTAAAGATAAAGCTTTTAAAGTTTTATATAGCTATAAAAAGCTTATTTACAAACTTAATATTAATAAATAGTAAACTAAAATAGTTACATTCTAACTATAAATTAGTATAAGTTTAAAGAACTCTAAATATAATATAGAGAACTTCAATACTTATTTATTTCCTTTTATAGAATAAAGTAAAGCTTCTGACTTAACCTAGAAAGTAATATCTGTTTTATCATAAAATAATAAAATAAGTAAAGAAAAACTATTTATAAAATTATAGAATTTAGAGTAACTTATTAAGCTAAAAGAAGGTTTGCAAAATTAATAGGTTGAATAATATTAACCTACTTGATCCTTATTGAAAAGCAGTAAAGTAATAGAACAAATAGTATAGTAATAAAAAAATAAATTACTTATAAAATAGGAAGGTTTATAGAAAGATGATAGAACTATTATATAATATATTATAACTAAGACGTAGTAAGATAGGGAAGACTATGGAAAATATAGACTTATATTATTAATATTAAGATTTAAGAGAGAGAAATAAATTTACAAATTTAACCTTATATAAAGGTAAGAATAAAGTACTTAGGGAAGTTGAGGAAGGAAATACCAGAAGAATTAACCTTAATTAAGAAAGTTACCCTCTTATATAATATTAAGATTCACTTTATTACTATATATTAATAATTAAAAAATAACTAAAAATATAATAATTACTATAATAACTACTAAATAATGAAATATTAATAAGGAAAACCTTCTAATTTATCCCAACTAACTATTATTAATCTATTTCTTAATAACCTAGCCTTAAAGAGAGTTTAACTCTATATAATAAATACTCCAGAGGAATTAGGTAATTTCTCTTTATCCAACTATAATATAAACTAAGGTTATTAAATACCTACCTCTAAAATCTCTCATACTCTACTTAACTTTCTAATAACTATAGGGAACTTCATAATACTTTCTAAGCTTTAGTTTACCCAGTTAATAATAATAAAAATAGTTTCTTAGTTTAAGAATATTCCTAAGTTTCTAGACAATAATATTTCCAATTTCTTAAATAACTTTCAAGTTACATTTAAGATATTATATAAGCTAAAATATAAGATAGTTACCAAAGTCTCCTTTTACTGCAGTATATAATATAAAGATATTATTAAAGTTATAGTAGTTAATAAGTATACTTAAAGGGAGGCTAAAGATATTCTAATAAATATCTATAATATTATAGATCCTATAGTTAGCTGTAACTTTAATAAGAAACTTTATACTATAAGCTATAATATTAACCTACCTTCTAATAATCTATCTAAAGTAAATAACTATCTAACTATTATTAATAATCTTTAAGAGAAAGTGAGAATCTGTGGGAATATGACTTTACTTAATATTAATTTTATCTATATTCTTCTATACTAACTTCCATTTTAATTTATTAAGGAAATTACTAGAAACCTTCACTATAACCTTTCTTAACTAATTCAAATATTCTGATATTCTTTTAAGTATTTACTAATCTAATAGGTAGGTAACTAAATTCTTCTTAAGTAATTAACTAGCTAGCTGATTTTTATAGAAAATATAGTAGCTTCTAGAAGTATAGCCTTCTAGTTAAAAGTTATAAAGAATACTGAAAAGATTAATATAATTACAGATAAACTTAATCCTAATAGTAAGTAGTTTTTAAGTTAGTTTAAAAACTTAAGTTTTAACTAAATAATTATTATTAAAATAGAAGCTAGCTTATAAAAGCTTATAGATAGCTTTAGAGAAACCTAAAGCTTAGTAGCAGAACTATATACTATTAAGCTAAGTAACTATAATAATTATATAGTTTATATTATAGATTAAGTAGTTTAGTATTATAATATCTTTAGAAGTTAGCTTTTTAGAAGAAAAGAAGATATATTTCAGAATTAATTTAAATCTCAGAATAATAAAACTTAATATTAATTTATACTAATTACTTTCTCACTATATTATTAATATAAAATAGAAAGCTACTAGAAATATATTTATTGGCAGCTATTATAATATACTTCTCAAAGTATCTACTATTTTAATATACTTAATTACTATTATTATGTTAGATAGATTCACTAGAGTCTGGAAAGAATTAAAGATAATATTATTTTTAATATATAAGTTAGTAACTAACCTAACTATAAAATAGCTTTTATCTTTATTACTAAAAGACCTTAGTAGTTTCTAATAGTCTGGTTAGTATTATCCTATAGGTAAACCTAATATACTAACTTCCAGAGTCTACTATAATAATATAACTAAAGTAGAGTATAGTAGCAGTTTGCAAATATTAGGTTTTAAGATAAATATTAAACTACTTAAGTTCAGTTAATAATATTTATTCCTATAAAATGTCTATAGAGAAGTTAGTTAGTATTAGAAAAGAGAATAGGCTAAATAGAGGCTATTTATATAATTCTGGATATTATAGTAATTAGCCCCACCCCAATAAAGTATATTAATATAGTTTTAGAGACAGTTTAGGAAAGAATAAACCCTAAGGAGGTTAAAATAGTAGAGAGAATAAAGCTAACTGATAACCGCTATTCACTATATAATTTATATAAGCTAAAGACTACTATATCTAAAAATCTAATTACTATATACTATAAGCTTACAAGTATATAGATATTTAAGGGCGTAAGGGTAATAAAGGTAATATTTAATAATAAGAAGATACTACCTAATATAGGAAAGTTACCTTACTATTAGCCTATTTATAAAGGCGGTAAGGGTAAAACCTCTATTCTTATGTTTTAATAAGTAAAGAAAACTAAAGTCTTATATATTATATTTATTATAGAAAGGTTAGTAGGTAAGCTTTAATTTCTAAGAAGTTACTTTACTATAATTGGCTTATATATATTTAGATTAACTAGAAATATATAAATATAGTTTTAAATAGCTACCTTGATCATAAAGAAATTTAGAATATCTTTCTTTCTGTAAATAAAACCTTTAGCGAACTTTACAATAAAGTTAGAAAATAGAGTTAGGTAATATAAAAGATTAGACCTAGGCTTATTTAACTGAAAGGTGGCGTAAAATACTATTTATTTAGAATTAAGAAGTAAAAAGAGAAGTTTCTACAAATACCTGAAAAGATCTATATATATTATACTATATAAAGCCTACTGGAGCTCCATCAGGTGAGGAAGTTAGCTTTAGATATCTAGATATAACTTTAGCTGGATATTTAGATATAGTTTATAATATTACCTTCTTCTTTCCAGCTGCCACCTAACTAGATGCTATAAGTTAGATTACCATTATTTTTAGTAATAGGTATATATTTCTGTATATATTATTATAATACTACTATATTCTCTATAATATTAATTAGCTTCTATATTAAGTTTATATATTCCTCTTACTTAATAAAAGCTTCTTAGTGGTATTCTCTTTCTATTCAGTATATTCTTATAGTAAGAATATTCTTAATTAGCTATTTAGCTTTTTTAATATTGTCTACTAATAGAGATAGCTGGGTATTAATAACTATCTATTTAGATAAGAAATTAGCAGCAGCTTTCTGGACGATATCTATATAAAACTATAGGTAAATCAATTTCAATATATTTAGCTTAACTATATATAGTAATAAGACTTTTACTATTATATACTTATAGTGTAACTAGGTTAGTTTCTAGTTCAACTTTAGTAACTTATAATTAAAGATATTTAATTATACTTTATTAGTAACCTAATATTCATTTGTATGGAACTGGATTTTGCTTTCCTAAATGTCTAATCTCTATTAGAGAGCTACTATATTAATATAAATATATATTATTATTAAGTATATCCTTTTAACTAGCTGGTAGATAGTATTTTTACTACTATTAAATATTAATATTAACTTTGTAGCTACTAAAATAAAGCTAATATATTAATTATAATCTATGAAGAAAAATATAATTTCTATAATATTATACTGCTAATTATAGAAGGTTAGTAATATAATAGGTAGTAGATTATTTTAGTTGTTCTATAATTAGTATATAAATATCCTTAAAAGTATCTAAGTCTCCTAATTATATTACGTTATAAGTTTATTAGTGTATAGATAGTAACTAATACTTAATAGGTAGATAATATCTATTAGCCTATAGAATGTCTTCCAGAAGTAACTTACCTAGTAAGATTGTTTATTACTTATAATAAAGTATAGTATTTTATATAATCTATAATAGTAACTAAGAAACTACTAAATATATATTTCTACCTCTATTATATTAATTTTATTTAGTGAAGAAGTTATATCTAATTAACTTATAATAATTCAAAGATAATAGCTACATTATTCCTTTATGGGGAATAGATTAATAATAAAATCTATTAATAAATTAAATATAACTAGTTTGATATTAGTAGGAACTTGAGGAAGCTTTTTTTAGCTTACCTCTAAATATAAATATTCCTATATATATTATAGTTATATATGAATTGGTAGATATTTTATAATTATTTAAATTTAAAGAACTAATAACTTATAATTATTAGTATATTATTATACCTTAGGTGGCATATAAGGAAGACGTTATATAATATTTCTATCAGTTTAATTGAAGTTTATTAAGGAAACTATTACTATTATTGCTATCTGGTATCTATAATGTCTCTCTAAAGGTAAGTTACCTTAGTATATTAATAGTATAATTAGTAATCTAAATTGTAATATAAAGATGAGAAGGAAAATATTATAGTTAGCCTTAGTTTTAGTACAGGTAAGTCTATTAGTAGTAAGTTGAGGCTATATTATATAGATAATAGTATTATTGTGTTGCTAATAAGATTAGATCTTCAGAACTTGTAGTAATTAGATATACGTTTAATAAGAGGGTTTGAGAAATAACGCTAGAGGTTTCTGGTAAGATTTACAGGTTAATTCTTAAAAAGCTATAGAAGTTTATTTTTAAGTACATTTAAACTTATTTTATATATAAAGTCTAACTAATAGTATATTTCTAGTTATTCTGAATTATATTAATCTAATATAATTTATTAGCCTCTAACAGATACTACATCGTAATAGATTATTTTAATTTAAAATAATCCTTCTTTTATTATTATGTAACCTATATTATAGTTCTTCTATATAGAGTGGAGCTTCTATTATTGCTATATTATTTAAAATATAAAGATTCTGTAACTACTGGATATTCTGTAAGGTGTCCCTTAGTTCTATAGTTCCAACAGGTTATAATATTAGGCTTTGTCTCTAAGGATCCTATCTCCAAAACTAATATAAGTAGGTAGCAGCCTCCAGGCGGAATTTACAAGTTATTTTGCTGTTTTCCAGTTTTCTAATATTAATATTATATTAGGTTATATTCAAAAGCCTAATTCCCGTAACTGTTACTAGATTTAAATTAAATAAAACTAATAGGCGTTAGGGTTTCTAGTTAACTATTAGGAATATAATATAATACTATATTCTCCCTATTTTTAATATAATTATATCTATAAAATAAATCTTACTAATTTCAAGTGGTATAGTAAGTATATTGCGTAGGGTCGGATAGAATATAATAGTAGTAATATTATAATTACTTATAAATACTAAATAGCTTTTTTATATATTTATTTATTAACTATATTTTAGTAAATTACTACTTTAAAAAGTAAAAGAAAGTAAAGTAAGAGGATATTACGATCTGTTGGAACTACAGGACTAAGGGACGCCCCGCAGGATACCTAGCAGTTATAGAACCTTTATATATAAGATGATATAGGAATAATAGAAGCTCCACTCAGTATAGAAGAACTATAGTATAAGTTATATAGAGATAACAATAAGGTAATTACTTTATATATATAAGAGTGATTAGTAATCAATTACTAGTGAGTAGTAATTAGTAATTACTATACTAGAAATTAGAATTTATATATAGAATAAGCTTAAGTCTACTTAAGGTTAAACCTTTATAGTTTTTTAGTAATTAACTTTATAATTACTTTTAGATACTCCTAGCCTTATTCCTTAATCCTCTTATTAGACTTATACCTAATTACTATAAGCTTTAAAGATTTAATCTTATTAATATTATAATAATACTATTACTTATATATTATAATTTTAACTTACTACTAATAGACTTACTTCTACTAAACCTAAAGCTAGCTATAATATTTTCATTACTTCTATTTAGTAAGTTAACCTTATAAAGCTTACTTAATAGTATCTAGGAAAGAATATTATTATATTTACTAAATACTAAACTCTTTCTACTTCTTCTAATTCTTAGGAAATACCTCCTAAAAGTAAATAATATATTAAGTTTCTAGATTAGGAAATAAAAAATATTAAACCCTCTAGTAATAAAGAGGATAATACTACTAAGCTTATATAATAGCTTTAAAAATTAATAGAGATATAACTAAGATATAGAAGATTATTAATAGTAATATTATAGAAGTTACCTAACTTTAGTAGAATCTCTATAATAATCTGGATTAATAGTAACTTTTTATTCTTTAATAGGAGGTTAATATCCTTTATATTATTACTAATATTACTTAAACTCTAGTTAAGTTACGTAAGAAATTTTAACTTAACTTATTTTAGGTTTTTAATGGGATTCCTAGATATTTTAAAAGATTCCTTATTTAAGTTAGAACTTACTATTAGTTTTATAATTTTAGTTTTAAGGATAAAGCTGAATAAGTTATTTATACTACTTTATTCCTTAAGGAAAGAGCCTTTATATAGTTTAAACTTTATCTTACTAATTTCCTTACTTATAAATAGAATAACCTTAAGTTAGAAACTTAGACTATCTTTATAGACTACTATAGTTTTAAAAATATTGTAATCTTACTATTTTAAGAACTAGATAAGTAATAACAGTATAAATAAGATCTAGTAGCTCTTAAGTAGAAAGATATAGCTATATATTATATAGCTGAGTTTAGATATATCTATACTAAACTTAACTATACTAATAACACGAAGATTTTTATATTTTACTAAAGACTGAAAGTAGATATTAAAGATAAACTTATTAAATAAGATAGACTTAGTAATTTTATTATATATATAGAATTCACTATTAAGATTAATAACTAACTCTTCAAATATCGCTATAAGAAAAGTGAATAGTAATAATTTTAATAATCTAATAGTGGATGTAAGCACTAAGGATTACTATATAATTACTAAAACTAATATAATAATTAAGAAACTAGATAATAATTTACCTTATAAATAAGTATATCTCATAGTTATTATAGTAAACCTATAGATTTTACTACTGAAGCTACTACTAAAGATAATAAATAATAAGATTTTAAATATTATAATTATAACAAATTAGGATATATAGCTAAAAACTACTACTTACCTAAGTATTAATAATAAGAATAATATTTAGCTAGTATTTAAATAAACTTGATAAGTTAATATTATTAAGAAAGAAATATTTTATACCTCTCTAATTTAGATAGTCTATTTTAATAATATTTATATTATATACTAAAGATTTAAGGATAATGAAAAATAGTATCCTAAGAATCCTTCTGGATAATTAGGATACTATACTAAGAAGATATTAGTAATATCTAATATTAAGAAAGAAGAAGACTTTATAAAGTAAGATTAAATATAAGAAAATAAAGTGGTAATTCTATAGCTATAAGTAACTAAGAAAGAACTTTACTATAGAATTAGTTAAATACCTAATAGATAGTTTCTATAGAGAATTTAGTATTAAATTTAGTAGAGAATTAATATTAGAGGAAACTTACTTCTTACTTAAGTTTTTATATAACTACTTAAAGTAAATAATAAGATACTAATAAAGATTCTTATTATAGTTAAATACTATAAGCTGGAATATATTAGGGGCTAGCTATAAGAGGAATCTCAGTAGTACCTAAATAGGTTTATAATAAATTTGAAGAGTTTACACCTAGGGTGAAAACTCTTTACTAGACTGTAAGTATAGCAGCTGTATAGAGCCTTAATAGCTGTATACTATATAAACCCTAAGGCTTAGGTCTGTAATATACCTCCTGCTAATCCCCCCTTCTATTACTATAGTGATAATAGCTATTATAAGCCTTAAGCTTACTTAGTTATATATTAACCTCCAGCTAGTAGTAAAAATCAGCTACTACTATATCTTCCTAATATACCTCTAATATCAAATAGTATAGCTAATAATAAAAATTAAGTTACTCTATATCCAGATTAGTAATTAAGTGATTTAGTATCTTAACTAATCCTCCCTTATAACTATAAAATAAACTCTCCTCTCCTCTACCCTCTATATCTTTCCTTCTTTTAATATATAACCTAACTCTCCCTTTCTATACTCACTCTAATACTACTAAATTACTATAACTTTATCCTCCTTCCCTATTACTAATATTATATCTACTACTATTAGTCTCCCAAATAACCTCCCTAAGCTTCCTCCCCTTTACGCTTATAGTAGTTATATTATTAAAAGTAATTCTAATAATAAGTCTAACTTCCCCCCCTAGTTAGTCTCCTCTATCTACTTTCTATATTATACTAAGTAGAATTATATTAGGAAGTTATAATTTTATATATCTAGTAGTAGTTTCTCCTAATGTTAATACCTTATAATAAAGAGTAAGTATAGATAGAATTATAACCTCTTTACTGTAAGTACTAAGCTTTACGCTACTAATTACTAAATTAATAACCTAATTACTATAAGCTAAACTATCCTTATAGAGAGTATAGTTTCTACTAATATAAGTAGCTCTAAAAGCTGTTACGCCTCTATCCTATTAGCTACCTTCTCTACTACAGTCTAATACTATAATAAATACCTCTACTATACTCAGTAGGAGCCTCTAGTATATATTACTACTATACTTATAATTCTCTCTACCTATAGTAAGAATATTCTTACCTTTACTTCTATTTTTAACTTCTAGTAATTTACTACTAACCTCACTAGTATTATTTAAATAATAGTAAATTATCTTTCTCCTTTCCTTCCTCCTTTATTAAGTTAATATCCTATAGTAGGATATTATAATATACTCTAGTATTTAAAATATCTCTTATTATTATTATAGCTATATCCTTAGTCCTACTGAAAGTAATTCTCCTATTTGTCGTAACTATACTATTACTACTATCTACCCCTAGTTCTAATATTCTAATTATAAGGAGGAATTTCTAATTACTATTAAAAGTAATAAAGAAGAGAAGGAGATATAAGAGAATAATAATATTTTTAATAATAATAAGTAAACTTTTAAGCTATAGTTTAGTAATTTATTATATTTATTAGAATCTCTAACCTACAGCCTATATAGCTTTTCGCTATTAGTAAATTAACTTCAGTTTATTATTTTCCTTAATATCTCTATATTATAACTTAAAATATAATACTACCTTATTATTAATAAAGCTCTCTAGTAGTTTCTATATTAAAATATTATATCCCTTCTATTTTACTAATATATTTCAGTTATATTCTTATCCTAGAGTATTCTTTATAGTAAAAATTTCCTCTACCTTATATTCCTTCTATACTTCTCTATCCTCCCTTACTAATACTAAGATAAAGTTAGAATAAGTATCTATATATTACTATAAAAGTAAAATATTATCCTCAGTCTATTTAATAAGGTTAATATAAAATATAGAATATATACCTACTAGAATATTAAATATAATATTAAGTAAACTCAATATATTAATAATATAATATTTATAGACTACCTAATTAAGCTTCTTACTCAGCTAGTTTATCTTAATATAATATAATAAAAGCTAAACTTTATTACCTACCTGGAACTTCTCTACTACTTATTACCTCTAGTTTACACCTATCTTATTATACTACTATATATATACTATTACCACCTAAGTAAAGATAATACCTTCCTTAAAGTAAGTAAGAAATATTAAAGCTCTCCTAGAGTCTAAGAGGATAGAGTAACTCTTAACCTGAGAGGATAAAATTAATATTACCTTAAAACTATTTAGAAACTTATTAAAACTTATCCTAATAATAGAAGAATCCTTATTATTTAACGCTAGTTAATATATAATAATATATAATAATCAGTCTAACTGTAAGAAGATAATATATATCTATAGGAAAACCTAGATCTCTAATATTACCTATTCTATCTTACTATCTATCTAGAAATAGAATAATATTAAAAGTAGTTATTATATCCCTATAAGCTAATATAATATTAACTAAAAAACACCCACTCAGTCTAAACTATAGTTAGTAATAATTAATATAAAGAACCTATAGAACCACTACTAAATATTCTAAAAATATTCTATATATACTTCTATAGATATTAATATTATTACCTCAAGCTGAATATATTTAGATAACTAGTTTATAATAACTATAAGGAACCTAGGATCCTTATCCCTTATAGATAATAGCTTCATTATAAAATTAATAGAAATCTGGAATTAGAACTAATTAGAAATTAGGAGGAACTATAAAAACTCCTAATAATACTACTAATCTTTATATAAATAGTAGTAGATATTATATACCTATATAAACTATTTAACATTCCTCAATATCCTATCCTAATACTAATCCTACGAAAGAATTATAAATATTAAGTTAACACCTAAATAACTAAAGACAAAAAAGTTATAAACTATCTAAAAGATTATAGTTATTAGTAGCTTATACTCCAGAATCCAGATTTAACCTCAGTATAATAATACTCTATTAGATCCTACTAAGCAGTCAGCTACCTATATCCTTATATCTACTATAAGTAGGAATATTCTTAATACTTACTAGACTACCTTAAAACAGATTTAATATATTAATATTACTATAATCCCTCAGTTTTATAAAGTAAATAATAAAATATTCTTAAAAATAATATACCTATCTAGTAATCTATCAGCAGCTTATTAGTAATATACCTCCCCCACTATAGTATCTATATAATATATATCTAGTAATTTACTAATATTTTATTAGTAATATATCTCCTCCAGTATAACCTTTAAATCCTCCTCCTCAGTCTTAATAATTCTAATTAGAACTACTAAGGAAAACTCTACTACATCCTCAGTATTAATTTAAATAAACTAGAGAACTTATATTAGTAGTTATAACTCTATAATATTATCCTAGCCTCACTATAACAGAATATCTAGATACACTATAAAGTAGCCTAGATAATACTACAGAATAAAACTAAATTCTAATAGAATCTCCACCTACCTAGCTTATCTCTCTAAAATAAGCTTCAAACTTATAAAATACTCTAGAATCTTATAATTAGAAAAGATAGTAAAATTTTTTATAATACTTTATAACTCTATTAACTATATTTTTAAGTAAAATATAATAGCTAATAGCTTCTTATTATAAATTATATAGTTTTACTACACTAAAGTTAACTAGACTGAATAGTAAGCTACTAGCTAGAATATATTCTCCTTATCCTCCTATAAAAAATAACCTCCTAAAGCTACTTCTAAACAGTCAGCCTTAACTACTATAAATCTCTCAGAGTCCCACTAAACTATAATTAGTTTTAAGATAAATACTAATTTAAATACTTTTAATACCTCTTAGTATATTTTATCCCAGTAAAATAAAATATCTTTCTATATTAAGTAAGTGAGAAATTCTATTAGATTTAAGAAGTAATTAACTAAATTATAATAGAAGTTTATAAAACTAAGGAAACTCCAGACACTCTAAATATTCCTAAGCTCCTCTTACTTCCTAATAGTCTTAACCTTCTCAGGATCGTAATAGATACTTTTTCCTATCTTAATAATAAACCTAAAATATTTTATCTTCTTTACTAAAAATTTATATTTCTCCAGATCTAGATATAAACTAACCTCCCATAACTACTTAAGAACCTAGATAACCTTAACCTTATAGTTACTCTTTAATCTGCAACTATAAATAAAAATATTATTAAAGTAAGCTATAATAAAATTATTTAGTATCCCTTAAAGTACCCTATTAATATATTACTAAAATATAGTAGATATATTTATTAACCTAAATAATATAATAAGCTATTTAAATAAACTAAACTATATCTAGAATATAGTTTTATACTTATCTCCTTCTATAATATAGATCTTATAGAATACTACTTAAATATTAACTTTTATAAACTATATAGCTCTAATTAATAAGTATAAAATCTCCTTAATTAACAGTAAAGACTAATAATTATAATAACTAGTAGTATTAAGAGCCTGATAGTTAATATAGAAATACTACTTCCCTCCCAGCTTCTTCGCTAGGAAGATAGATATTCCTACTATTGAAAAACTAATTTAAACCTAACTCTTATCTATCAGATTAGTTACTAGCTACTCACACTCTCCTTACTCCAGCCCTAAAAACATTAAAACTAGTAACTTAATAAAATTAGTAAAACTCTTAATAAACTTACTTTTTAGCTTATTACTAACAGTCTATATTATAAGACTACTAACTAAATCTATCCTTATCTTATTCTTTATGGGATCCAGAACTACCTAGTAATATTATAACTACAGCTTCCCCAGGATAACTAGTTACACTATCCTAAATATAATATAAAATAGAGCTTCAGATACCTAGCTATTAAAATTAATCTAAACCTTAGCTATCCTAGTAATTTCTATATCCTAATTAGTATCCAGAATAATATTTAGCTAGTAAAACTATAGTAAATTAATAAATATAAAATTATACTATAATACAAAATCCTTATTAACTACTCTATAATAGTTATAACTACTATCAATCTAGATAGAAATAAAAAATTTATTATTTATTAATATAGAGACTAAAAAGAATAATTTATCTATCTAACTCTATATTTCCCTAGTCTTATCTATCACTATAATAGTATTACTAGTAGTTACACTACCCTACCCCCCAGAGAGTCTCTTCTAGAAGATTAGTTTTTACCCTTATTATCTATAATCCCTTCATCCACCTAAACAGCCTAAATATTAATATTTAAAGCTATTAGCAGGCAAGTAGAATACAGCTAGTATTTAGCAATAAAATAATCCTTAATACTACAATAAATATAAGTGCCAGCCTGCATATAAGCCTGAAAGGTAGCTAAATCCACCCACTAAACCCTCTATATACCTACTACAGCCTACTACTATAGCCTACCTATTATAATACTATTACTACTAAACTCCCCCTAGTGAGAAATACTAATAATATTACAGTATTATATCAGCACTAGAGTAACCTACGCAGCCCCCACACTTATTATTAGTATATCCCTATTCTGGTTAACTACTAACCCTACTTACAGTCAGAATTAGAATTAGTTCTGACCCTATAACTCTATATTAAGAATCTCAAAATCTATAGTAATTACATAGTAATACTAAACTGTAGTATAATAGTCTATCTAGCTAATCTTATAGCTAATAGTAGCTATATAAATCCTATACGAGAGAGTTAGGTAGAGGTAATTAAGCTGAATATCGCCCGACTAGGTATACCCTCTAGCTTATCCTAAAGCTAATTCAAACTTAATAAAAGATTTAGTGAATATTTACTTTAGCCTCTATTAGATATATTAGATCTTCTCTAGAGCCTAGATATTATAGTGGGAGTTCTTATAATAGTTAGTAAAATACTAGAGGAATATATTAATATTCTATTTATATACAGACCTCTAAATTATATAGAAGTTACTAATCTATATCTAAACTTTTAGTGAGAAGTTAATCTATAAAAACTACTAAAAATCCTATAGTCTCCTAATAAAAAACTAGTTAACTATAAACTTATACTGAATTATTATCCTCCAGGCTGGAAAGTAAAGAGTATTACTATTAAAAGGAATACCTATCAGAAGAAGTTTTCACTTAGCGTGGGAAATTTATATTATCTATATTATCTATTTAAAAGCTACTTAGTCCTATTAGAGCTTTATAAAAGCCTCTTAAAAAACTTAATTCTCAGTTGCAGTTTAGTCTACTAATTACTACTAGTTAGTAGGATCTTCTATATTAGAATCTATATTACTATTATCTACTATTATCTTAGTATCTACTATTATTTAATTAGTCTACTAGTTACTACTAAATTAAACCTAAATAGGAAGTTTATTAATATTGGAAGCTAGCTATAAGAGGGATCTTAGTAGTATCTAAATAAGTTTATAATAAACTTAAAGAGTTTACACCTAAAGTGAAAACACTTCACTAAACTATAGGTATAGCAGCTGTATAGAACCCTAATAGCTATATACTATATAAACCCTAAAGCTTAGGTCTGTAACAGAATATAAGATTAAGAAATAACTTAATAACTTCTACCAGTAAAGATATATTAAAATCAGCCTAAGAATCTATATTAACTTAAGTAACCTATTTAAGTTAATTAATAATAATACTAAATTAGATAATATTACTATTAAAAACCTAGAATCCTCTATTTTATAGTAACTATATAGCAATAAAAGTAAGTAATTTAAAATTAAGAAGATTTACTTAACTTAAGATAAGTAATTTATTATATTCTATAGAGTTCTAAAGAACTAGACTTTAGACTACTCTAAGATAATTCCCTATAATATAAACTATAAGTTTCTATAAATTAATCACTTAGCTTACTAAACTATTTTTTAGATATATTAGATATAAGATAAATATATACTATATTTTAGTAATAAATTTAATAGATAATTCTTCTTATAATAATTTAAAGATAATCTAATTCTAAATACATATTTCAATATAAATCTACTATTTTGGGAACTTTAGTATTTTAACGAAAACTACTTTATAGTATTTATATTTAGTGAAGATTACTTTATAGTATATATAAATAATATTATTAGTAAATAGATAGACTGTAAATTAGACTACTATATAGTTTATTACATTAATAAAGTAAGAGAATAGTATTATTAATATAATAAATCTTAGGAATAAGAAAAAGATACTAAAAATAAACTTACACTATTAATACTGAAATATAGAGAATTAATATTTAGAAAGATATTTTAAGAAGGAAGAATTATAACTTATTATTATAAAAGTAGAATAATATCAGAATAGAGATACTATAAGTAGTTAAAAAACTAGATTTACTTACTAAATAAGGATAAAGAAAAATATTTCAGATAAAGTTCTTATATTTAGTAATAGTAGAATATAATAATAAATATATTTACCTTAATATTATAGTGAATAGATATAAGATATAAGCTCTATGTAATTATAATGCTTAAGGAAACTTTATATTACTATAAGTAGTAAATAAATTATAGATTCTATAGATAATAAAAACTAAACTATATTAGCTATATACTATTAAAAGAGAAAATATTAAATATAGTAGAGATATTATTAATTTAGAGATTATATATCTCCCTTTAAATTACTATAGCTAGAAGGAAGATTATATTTTCAATATAATAGAGATAGGTAATAAAGAGATTATTTTAGGAATCTATAGTTATAAAAGAATAATTTATAGATAAATTAGAAGATTAGCTATTTCTAATAGAAGAATTTAGTTTCTAAGGACTCTCTAAATAATAAGATTCTATATAAATTAGATATAACTCTGAGAGTATAAAAATTTATCACTTACTTTAAGATTAAGAATATAGTAATCTAAATATTAAAACTTATAGTAGTAGTAAGAGTTAATAATAAGATAGATCAACTTCAGACTATTCCTAATAAATATTAGATTTATAAATAACTTTTTACAGAAGAACTTGAAACTAGACTACTAAAGTATATAAGCTATAATTATAAACTCCTTTTAAAAGAGAGGAAGAAGTTTAAATTTAGTAAAATCTATAGACTTAATTAAATAAAAATAGAAGTATTTAATAAGTATATTAATAAATATCTTAAGAAAAGTTATATTAAATATTTAATTTTACTAGTAGGAAGCTTAATCCTATTTATACTTAAGAAAAACAGTAAGTTATAACTTTATATTAATTATTAATAACTTCATAATATAATAATTAAAAACTAATATTAATTATCCTTTATATTAGAACTATAAAACTAATTTCATAAAACTAATTAGTTTATAGCTTTCGACTTTAAAGAAGTTTATAACTTTATCTATATTAAAGAAAGTAAAGAATAGAAAATTACTTTTAGAATAAGAAAAGAATTTTATAAGTATCTTATAATATTTTTTAGACTTACTAATATACCTATAATATTCTAATCTATATTTAACTATATACTATATAAATACTTAAATACCTTTTATATAATATATCTTAATAATATTCTTATCTACTTAAGGATATTTAAAGAATATAAAGAATATATTTATAAAGCATTTTAGAAATTTCAGTAAATTAAACTACTAGTTAAACTAGAGAAAAGTGAATTTTATATATAATAAGTAGAATATTTAGAATTCACTATTATACTAAATATAATTAAGATATTGACTAAGAAGATCCAGATAGTTAAAAACTAACCTAGACTAATAAATATTAAGGAAATTTAAGTTTTTCTTAGATTTACTAACTTTTACTAAAGATTCCTTAAGGATTATATAAAGAAAATAATCTTACTTACTAAACTTATATAAAAATATACTAAGTTTAATTAGACTAATAGATAAGAAGAAGTATTTCAGGATATTAAAAACTAAATTCTCTTAGAATCTATTCTTATAATCCTAAACTCTAATAAATTATTTAAAGTTAAGATTAATATTTTAGATTATATTATAAGAGGATAACTAAAATAATAAGATATAAAAAGAATATTATATTTTTATACCTTCTATTTATATAAACTTAGTAAACTAAAACTTAACTATTAAATTTATAATAAAGAACTTATAGGTATTATTAAAATTTCTTAAGACTAGAGACTATAACTTTCAGGAACTAAGTAGAAAGTCTAAATTTATACTAACTATAAGAATCTTATATACTTTATAATATTTAAGAATCTTAATAAGTAATAGATTAGATAGTAAGAATATCTTTTAGAATTTAATTTTTATATTATTTATTATAAAGAAATAGAAAATAGAAGAACTAATATACTTAATTATAAACTAGACTATAATATCTTAGTACTAGAAGAAATATAGATTACCCTAAAAATAGATATAGATAGAAACCTTATATCTATATAGAACCTACTCTTAATTACCAGATAAGTTAATATTAATATAACTAGAAGAATAATATATAAGATAATGAGAAATATTTATAGTATATTAGTATATTAATATTAAGGAGTTACTAAGATATTCAAAAGAATTTAATAACATTATAATAAAAAAGTTATAAGATAAAATATAATTAATAAAATTAAGGATTATAGAATCTACCTTAAAAGTAAATCTAACTAATATAAACCTTATAGTAAATTATAACCTCTACTAATATCTTAAAAGCTCTGGAAATTAATCTCCTTAGACTTTATTATTAAGCTACTAAAATTATAAGAATTACTTACTAGAGTATACTATAATAATATTCTTATTATAGTAAAATAACCTACTAAATATACTTACTTTATTTCCTATAAAGAATTAAATATAATAAAAAACCTTGAAAATATTTTCCTTAGAATTATTATTAGTTAATATAGGTTACTTTAGGAAATTATATCTAATAGAGATAAACTCTTTATATCTAAATTTTAGAAATCTCTAATTTTATAACTTAAAGTAAAATACTATCTATTTACTATTTTCTACCTATAAACTAATAATTAGACTGAATATATTAACTAGATCCTCAAAATCTACCTTAGATACTATATTAACTACTAATAAGATAATTAGATTATTGTATTACTAATAACCTAATTTACCTATAATAATATAATAGGAGAAAATACTAAAGAATTACCTTTCTACTTTAATTACAGATTTAATCCTACTATATATAGAGAATCTTAATAGAGAGAATAAGTAGTAAAAGTAATAATAAATATCTTAAAACTCTATACTCTCTAGAATAAATTTCCGAAAGAACTTAAATTAATCAGATAATAAATATATAAATATACTAACACTTTAAGGATTAGAGGATTAATCTTTAAGGAGGAAGATAATATTTACCATACTAGATAAAATATTAAAACTAAATAACTAAGTAATAAATTAAACTTTAAGAAACTTAGACTATTTAAAGTTATTTGAAAAATCTTAAATATTAACTATAAACTATTACTACTAAATACTATAAGATATTATCTAGTTTTTATATTTTACTTCTTAAACTAATATTAAAAGAATCTTATATAAGGATTATATCAAAATTAATCTAGAATAAGAATATAAAGTAAAATAAATTATTAACTATATTAATTAACAAAATAACGTAGAAATATAATATTTTATTGAATAGAAAAGATATAACTATACAGAAAATATATAAGAACCAGTATCTAATATCAGATATCTTAAAGAATTTTAAGAATACTGAGAATAATAAATATATAAATAAACTATAATATTTATAATCTAAATTAATAAACTAGTTTGCATTTAATATTCTTAACCTAAATATTAACTAAATAAAAAACTTTAAGGAGATAAAATATTTCTATATTTAGGAATATTATTCCCCGAAAATTAAGAATTCTTAACTACTATATTAAAAATATTAAAATTAAAATTTACTAAATGAGAATCACTAAATATAGTATCCTAATTAACTATTCTAAGACTATTATTTAAATAGGCTTCTAAAAATACTATACTCTTATTTACTCCTAGAATACTCTCTTTAGGATCCTCCTTATATATTAAGTAATTCTACTTAAATATATTTCTCTTTATTCTATAAATATAATCTAGCTTTATAAGTAACTTTTCCTTTTCAGCTTAAGTTTTTCTTAAAACCTTAGACTATTTATATAATATTTCAGCTTTCTTTTATAAAACCCCCTCAGTAGTTTCTTCTTTATTATCTAAATAACTAGCTTTATCTAATAAATAGTCTACTAAGTAAAAATACGTCAGTCTATATAATAAAAACACTAGAAACTATATATATTCGCAGATAGTATTTTAGGATATATTATATAGTTTTCCAGCCTATATATAAGCATTATAAATATCTATTCCCTAAAGTATTTTATAATAAAGATCCTAACTATAGTAGTAAGTATAAGGTATAACCTTAAAACTAAATTTGGTAACTCGTAGAGCGTAATAATAATAATATATCGTAGAAGATAATACAGAATCGAGAGAAAATTCTGCTATTATATTAGTATTTATAGAAATATAAATACTAATATGTATATTAAAAATAATATCCACTTATATAAGTCCAGAAGCTAGACTTTTAGAGAGAAGATTTAATATTATAATCTGTTAGAACTATAGAACTAAAGGATACCCCACAGGATACTTAGCGGTTATAGGATCTTTATATATAAAATAATATAGAAATGATAGAAGCTCCACTTAGTATAGAAAAACTATAATATAAGTTATATAGAGATAATAATAAGGTAATTACTCTATATATATAAAAGTAATTAGTAATTAATTATTAGTAAGTAGTGATTAGTAATTACTATACTAGGAATTAGGATTTATATATAGAATAAACTTAAGTCTGCTTAAGGTTAGACTTTTATAGCTTTTTAGTAATTAATTTTATAATTATCCTTAGATACTTCTAGCTTTATTCCTTAATCCTCTTATTAGACTTACACCTGATTACTATAAGCTCTAAAGACCTAATCTCATCAGTATCACAATAATACTATTACCTACGTATTATAGCCTCAACTTACTACTAACAGACTCACCTCTATTAGACTTAAAGCTAGCTATAAGAGAGGAATAGAAAGTTAAGGAGGCTCTTAAGGTTTTATAAATATAGCTAGTAATTATTTTAGATTATTTAACTTATTTTTAAAAGTAAAAGAGGTTTCTAAAGGAATATAGTTCTAATTTAATTTATTAGGGAATATAATTAGTGAATAAGTAGAAAGTAGAGAAGTTAGTTTTAGAAATATAGAAGTTATATATACTTTAGAATCTATCCACCTGGGGGATATCTATTAAAGTTATAGCTATTTTACTATTACTCTTTATATTCTAAATATTCTATATTAGGTAAATAAAGGTTGAGTATTCTACTTTACGTTTATAACCTTATAGTTTCTATTTATTTCAGTAAGTTAATTGTTAGAGTTTAGGTTCTATAATCCATATAAATTATATTCTAAATTGGTTGAATTTGAATATTAGAAAATTTGATAAATAGATTATATAGTGGCTTTTACAAAAAACGGCTTCCGTTTATCTGTTATATATAAGGTTAATATTTCTGAAAATAAAACTCTATATTAATAGATATATCTAAACGTCTCCCTAACTAACAGAACTCAGGGAATTCAACTATATTTAGTTCACACTTTAGTTATAATTAGTTAAGTGTGGTGTATATATAGGCTATAAATTCGCGGGAAAAAGTATAATATATAAAAATAGTTATTTACACTAAGAAAATAGTAATTTAACAGCAGAAGTAGTATCTATATTTATAATAGTTAGATATAAGAAATAGTATATATTTTTCACTGAATATAATACTAGGAAGAAGATTTAATATTTTACAGTTAATAGTAAATATATTTAATATATTAAAGTAATTATCTACTAGTAGAATACTCTATTACTAATAGGATATATATTTTAAAAATAAAGTACTAGAGTGTTTACTCCTTAATCTAATAGTATTATCATTTTTCTATTAATAAGTTTTTAATTTACTAGACTATATTACTATATACTTTCTATAGTATATAAGAAAGATATTACTGAATAGTTTATAGGAAAAATATATTAAGTAATTTATATTAATATTATATATTAGATTATCAAATTTGAAGATAATTAGATTTACTAACAACTAAATTTACTAATAACTTAATTTACTAATAACTAAATTTACTAATAACTAGATTTACTTATAACTAGATCTAGAGAATACTATATCTAGAGACTAATAGATTATAAGAATACTAAATAAATTAATAATTAGATTAAGAAACTACTATACCTACAGAGTAGTATATCTATATATTAGTAGATAATAAGATATATAGATTTTTAGAGTATTAGATTTACAGATTACTAAATCTAGAGAGTAATATATTTAAAGAATACTAGATTTATAGAATATTAGGTTAGAGAGTATCAGATATATAGAATATTATATTATATAGTATCAGATTTATAGAATATTAAATTAGAGAGTATTAAATTTACAGAATACTATATTTATATTATACTGAATTAGTGGATTACTAGATTCTAGAGTACTAGATTCTTAGAGTATTAGATTTATAGAGTATTAAATTAAGAGAATATTATAATTGAAAAGTATTAGATTTATAGACTACTGGATTTAAGAGTATTAGATTAAGAGAGTACTAAATATACTAAGTATTAGATTTGCTGAATATTAGATTTACTAAATACTAAATTTACTGAGTATTATTTTTACTAAATACCGAATATACTACACTTCAGATTTATAGAGTATAAGATTTATAAAGTACTAGAGTATAAGAATATTAGATAAGTAGATAATTAAAATTTGCAGGCTACTAGATTTATAGAGTCATTATATAGGGGAAGGGTTAGATTTTAAGAAATTCTCCAAAATTTGAACTTCATACCTTTTTTCTCAATAAATCTAAGTTTTATAAATTGGGATTTTTAATTATATAAGATAAACTAGAATAAGTTAAAATAAATATTAATGATATACTTATCTATCTATCTTTCTATCTATCTATCTATCTATCTTTCTATCTATCTATCTATCTACTTATATATCTATCTATCTACCTATCTATCTATCTATTTATCTATCTATTTATTTATCTATCTATCTATCTATCTATCTCTCTATCTATCTATCTATCTATTTATCTATTTATCTATTTATCTATCTATCTATCTATCTATCTATCTATTTATCTATCTATCTATCTATTTATCTATCTATCTATTTTTCTTTTAGTTAAATCTGTTAACTAAAAGAACTTACTTTTTTTTTAGTTAAATCTATTAACTAAAAGAATCTACCTTTCTTTTAGTTAAATCTATTAACTGAAAGAACCTACTTTTCTTTCAGTTAAATTTATTAACTAAAAAAACCTACTTTTCTTTTAGTTAAATCTATTAACTAAAAGAACTTACTTTTCTTTAAGTTAAATTTATTAACTGAAAGAATCTAGTTTTCTTTTAATTAATACTATTAACTGAAAAAACTTACTTTTCTTTGAATTAAATCTATTAACTAAAAGAACCTACTTTTCTTTCAGTTAAATCTGTCAACTAAAAGAATTTATTTTTCTTTTAGTTAAATCTGTTAACTAAAAGAATCTACCTTACTCTTAGTTAAATCTATTAACTATAAGAAACTTCTTTCTATTCTATCTCCTATATTCTAATCTTTTCTATAAATATTTTAATTAGGAGATCTATAATTTATATTTTCTTCTTTCCCTCCTGAATCCACTATAATACTTTTATCTCTCTAAGATTTACTTTTTTTACTATTTTATTTAGAATAATTACTTCTACTATTTTATAGAGATAACTAAGAGATAGTATCTTCTATACTAGTAAACTATAAACTACTTCTATCTTCCTCTTTTTCAGTAAAATACTTAGTTTCTACTTTCCCCTCTTACTTTTTAACTATCTATACTAAAACTTAATTATTTCTAGTAGGAAAATTAGAACTCTACACTTAAGATATTCTATAAGTATTTATAATATAATATAATTATAAATAATATCTTTAAACTTCTTTACTTTTTCTAAACTAAACTCTCTTGCTAAAAGTTTAGCTAAGTAACTATTAATATCCCTTCATTATACTATAGTAATTCCTTCCTTTTAAAAGAAAACTTATAACTTTATAGTTTTAAATTTTTCACTCTTATAAATATCCTTCAGATTAATCTATTTTCTCTATATTTTATACTACTATACAGTAGCTTATAGTTAGTAAGTAGTTAGTTTAGATATCTTATTTAGTTTATTAATAGTTTTTCCCTACTGCTATATAAATAATAGTAGCTTTAGATAATTCTTTTTTTCAAGTTTCTCTATTAACTTTCTAACTTCTATATAACTTTCTTTTATAACTAGAATTATATTAAAATTAGTAAATATTTAATAAAGCTAACTTTTAGAAGCTTCTCTAAATTTATAACAGAATATAAATTTATTAATATAATAATAATTATCCTTATATAAGCTGATCTCTCTATTATGTTTTAGCTTCCTTATTATAATCTAGAAAGTAAACTGAGACTAAACTATTATATTAAATTTATTATAAATATTTATTTAAGATTGAAGTATTTTAAGTATTTTGAGCTTTTAAGAAATTAAGTTTTTAGTAGTTATATTTATTATTAGTTCTCTCTTTACTAACTTATTTTCTCTAATTACTATTTTATCTCCTCTAGGTTATCTTTTAACACTATCTTATATAATTATATCAGTATATATTATATTTATAAGCTAGTTATTAGACTTAAGATTCTCAGAAAGCTTATTATTTTTAAAGTTCTTATATATATTATACTTATAATCTTCAGTATTATTAGATTTAGAATAAGTAGATTTATCTACTATTCTCCTAGGTAAATTATTAGAATTCTTAGCTATTTAGCTGCTAGCTGCGAAGTATTTCTTATTAGGTAAACTATTTCTTAATCCACTTTTAGGTATAATATTTAGAATTATCTACTATCTTTCTATAAACTTAGAGTATAATATTACTTTAAATAATTTAGATACTTTATTCTCTACTAATAAGAAGTATCTAAATTATTAGCTTAAAATAATATTATATTTACCTAGAGAATTAAAATCTAACTTAATAACCTTAAAAAGTTTAATAATAATAATAATAAACTCTAGATAATTATTTATTCTTTTTTAGTAATTTAGATATAATTATAATTTTGTAACTAAAATAGCTATAGGTTTACTATTACTTAGGTTATTAACTAGTAAACTTAATTGTTAGGACTATTATATAGTAGGTATAGTTAATTATAATAAGTTTTATATATAGTTACTATCTGTCAATATTACTTATTATCACTTAGTATTTATTAATATTACTTATTATTACTTTAATAATTTCTCGATACTATTAAAACTTCTATTAATTAGTAAACTTAATTATTAGGATTATTATATAGTAGGTGTAGCTAATTATAATAGGTTTTATATATAGTTGCAATTTATTAATATTATTTATTATCACTTAGTGTCTATTAATATTACTTATTATTACTTTAATAGTCTCTTAATACTACTAAGGTTTTAATTACTAATAAGCTAGCTATAAGGAATAGATTTCTACTTTAAATTTATTATTACTAAGGAGGGGAAATTTAAAATATATAATTATTATACTTATAAATTAAGACTAGCTCTCTACTAAGATATACTAATTTTATATGAATTCTATAGGTTAACCTAAATATAATTATAATTAATTAGTTAGGATCTATAAATTTAAAACCTCTAGAGGTTTAGATTTATAGATCCTAATTCTTACTTTCCTTATAATAATTTCGATCTATCGATCCTAATCCTTATATTTTTTTATATAGCTATTTCTAATTAGTTTTTTACCTAAAATATAATATTTAAGATATATATATTTATAATAGAATAATCTTGAGACTAGTATTTCTAGGTGTAGTAAGGGAATATTATCTATAATATAAATATTATATATTATTATAAATTATTTAAGTAGGAAAGCTATATCACTTAATATACTAAAGTAGGACAGTTATATTATCTAAATTAAAAGTTAGAATTAAAATATTAGGAATAAGTGTAGAGTAGGGAAAAGTTATATTTTAAGATTCTATCTATTATATTACTATTTAGATTAAATATCTACTATTAATTAGAATATTAATATTAAATAACTTTAAGTTAAAAGATACTTAGTCAAATAAATATATACATATTTCCTTTAATTAAACTATTTTAGAACCTTATATCTATAAACTCTTTTAAGTTTCCTAATCTCTATTTATATAAAGTATATAATAATTAATCTTCCTGAAAATTCTACTTACTATTAGTATTAGGAAAGCCTCCTACTAATAGCCTGGAGATAAGTATCTACCTATTACTAGTATTTTAGAAACTTATTATTAATATTCCAGAGAGAACTATTTATTTATAATTAGCCTTAGGAAGATCTTCTATCAATATTTCTGAAAAGACTATCTACTTATTATTAATATTATAGAAGCTAATTATTAATATTCTAGAGATAATTATCTATTTATAACTAACCCTAGGAAGATTCTCTATTAATACCTCTGAAAGAATTATCTACTTATTATTAGTATTATAGAAACTAATTATTAATATTCTAGAGATAATTATCTATTTGTAACTAGCTTCAGGAAGACCCTCTATTAATACCTCCTAGATAATTATAGTTCCCACTCTATATAGATTCTCCTCCCAGTAGTGAAGTTAGTTAGTATTATAGAATCTAATTATTAATATTTTAGAGAGGACTATCTATCTATAATTAGCTTTAGGAAGATACTCTATTAGTATCTCTAAAATTACCACTTACCTATTATCTATATTAGGGAAATATATTATTAATATTCTAGAGAGAATTATCTATCTGTAACTAATCTTAGGAAGATATTCTATTAGTATCTCTAAGATTACTACCTACGTATTATCTATATTAGGGAAATATATTATTAGTATTCTAGAGAGAACTATCTATCTGTAACTAACCTTAAAAACATCCTCTATTAATATCTTCTAGATAATTATAGTTTCTAGTTTATATAGATTTCCCTATTAGTAGTAAAGTTAGAAGTAGGTTTTAGAATAATAATTCCTCCCCTAAAATTAACGTAATAACTTTAATCATAAGTTTAGTAATAGTAATTCTATATAACCTGATATAAATAGCAATATAAAGAATTCTGAATATAATAACTTTCCTACTCCTTCTCTCCTAACTTCTTCTACTAATTAATTACACTCTAAAGATTAATATACTATTAATAGATTTATTATAGTTAGGTAGATAGATAATATAATAACTACTCCAGAAAGCTAATTTACCTAAAAGATTATTATTATTACTAAGCTTAACCTTATTTTATACTATTCTTATTATACTATCTAACTTAATAAAAAACTAATTATTATTAATAATAATAACTTTAAATGAGAATTACTATCTTATTTCTCTTTATAATTTAGTATAATAAACAAATAATATAGTATACAGTCTGAATATAGGTTATTGAAAGGTATAATCTATTCAATCTAGAATAGAACGCTCAAATATATATAAATAAGCCAGTTAGGTTTTATATAAGCCAGAATAGCTATACAGCAGAATAGATACTACAGCTATTCTCACACACCCCCCCAGTAGAATAACCACTAAACGAAATTCTATATTTTAAGCTCCAAATAATATATTTCAAAAATAAAATACTATAAATAGATATCGAAAATTATCATTTAAATCCCAAATAAAAAGAAATAATATTTCTTAACTAACTTATTATAATATTTATCTTTAAAATGGTTATTATTAATATTCAGAAGAAGTAACCTATTAGTTTCTTTCGAAATTATATAATTTTAGCTCTATAAGTATTACAAACTCCAGCTTTATTTATACTCACTAAACCTTCTTATTTTCTCAACTAATAACCTTAACTACTATCATACTTATTAGCTATAAATATTAACACTATAGATTTTATATAATATTTCATAAAAATTATTTTAACTATTATTAATATTTAACCTTTAGGCTGAAGTAACTTACAATACTGTCACTAAAGTTAATAATTATATTCTATTGTATCTCAATTTAGTCACTATAATATATAAATAACCTATTTCTATTTTTACCTACTATATTCCGTTATTAAAAGAGATACTTTATAATTCTAAACTTAAGTCTCTCTAATAACAGAAACTTAAATTTATAATAGGTATTTTTCATTATTTTTATCACTCCTTCGCTCCTAATAATATATCCAGAACTTAAGAATCTATTCTTTATTCTCTTAAGGAAATATATTATATCTAGTAAATTCTCAGTTTATTTATTTATTTTACTAATACTAACTTTTTATTTCTTAGAGACATAATAGTAAACTCTATTATTAAACTTACAAATTTCGTTAAGATTCAGTCTATTTGTATAATTTAAAGATAAGTTAGTAATATAAAGTATTTATATCCCTTTGAAGTATACTTACTATCAAGTAGTAGTTTAAGATTAAGGTTTTTCAACTGAAAACTTTTATTGAAATATATTTTACTAAATTCCCTAATCTCTAAGAATCTTCACCTAATTTCCCTATACTTAAGTTACCTAATATATCTAAATTTAGTAATATTAAAGATATTATTATTCAGAAGTTAGCTACTTCAGTTAAGAAGTTAGCTATTTCTACTATTATTAAATAATATTATAATTATCTTAAGAAAATACAGATTATTATTCCTCCTAACTAACAGAACTCAGAGAATTCAACCATATTCAGTTCACACTTTAGTTATTATTAGTCGAACTCGGAGTATATATAGGCTACAAATTCATAAGAAAAGGTATAATACATAAAAACGGTTTTTTACACTGCGAAAATAGTAATTTAACAGCAGAAGTGACATCTATATTTATAATAGTTAGGTATATAAAATAGTATATATCTTCTACTAAATATAGAGCTAGGAAGAAGACTTAATATTTTATAATTAATAGTAGATATACTTAGTATATTGAAGGAATTATCTACTGGTAGAATATTCTATCGCTAATAAGATATATATTTTGAAAATGGGGTAAATAAGTATTTACTTTTTAATCTAATAGTAGTATTAATTTTTTATTAATAAATTATGGAATTATCAGGCTATATTACTACATATTTTCTATAGTATATAAGATAAATATTCTTGAATATATTAGAGGAAATATATATTAGGTGATTTATTTAGTATATTTTATATTAAATTACTAGATTTGAAGATAATTATTTTTTTAGAAAACTAGATTTACTAAAGATTAGATTTATAGAATACTAGATCTAGAGACTAGTAGATTTTGAGAATACTAGATTAATTAATAATTAGATTAAGAGACTACTAGATTTATAGAGTAGTATATTTATAGATTAGTATATAATAAAATATATAGATTCTCAGAATATTAGATTTATAGATTATAAGATTTAGAGAGTAATATAATTAAAAAATATTATATTAATAGAATATTAGATTAGAAAGTATTAGATTTATAGAGTATTAGATTTATAGAGTATTAGATTTCTAAAGTATTAGATTTATAGAGTATCAGATTTATAGAGTATTAGATTTACAGAATATTAAATTTATAGAGTATTAGATTTATAGAGTATTGGATTTATAGAGTATTAGATTTATAGAGCATCAGATTTATACAGTATTAGATTTATAAAGTATTAGATTTATAGAGTATTAGATTTACAGAATGTCTAATTTAAGAGTATCTAATTTAAAAGCATTAGATTTACAGAGCATAAGATTTACAGAGCATTTAATCTAAGAGTATTCGATATAGAGAATACTAGATCTATATAATATTAGTTCTGTGAAATACTATATTATAAAGTATTATATTTTTATAGTATTAGATCTATAGAGTATTAGATTTATAGAATATTAGATTTATTTAGTATAAGATTTACTTAGTATTAAATTTACTTAGAATTAGATTTACCTAATACTGGATTCTTAGAGTATTAGATTTATAGAGTATACGATTTATAGAGTAATAGAGTATAAAGATATTAGATTAGTAGATAACTAGAATTTATAGAGTAGTATATTTATAGATAATTAAAATATTAGAAAGTAAGATTTATAGAGTCTTAAATTTATAGAGTAGTAGATTTATAGACTACTAGATTTCAGAGTATTGATTTATAGAGTATAAGGTATAGAGTATTAGATTTATATATAAAATATAATAAAATAAATTTAATTCTAAATTTTATAATTTGTTTCTATTTTTATTTTTAATTAGTTAGATTTTATAAGTAGTATATTAAATATATAAAGCTAGGAAAAATATATATTATTATTAATTCTTATTTTTATAATACTGATATTACTAATTTATCGTATGTATATTTACTCTCTATCTAGTATTGAGTTTATGTTAAAAATAAAATCTTTTAGTCTTTTAATATATAATAATAGTTTAGCCTAAAGTAATATTATAAATATAATTATTTATTATTAGGAATTTGCTGTAAATATAATATAGTTACTACTTCCATAATATTGAGTTTTAGTTACTAGTAGATATTATTATAGTTATTTACTAAAGCTCCCTATATTATCTTATTATAGTTACTTAAATCTAGCTACAGAAGAAAGTTTGAATATAGTGAATAAATAAACTCTTTCTATAATATATTACCAGCTAAGCTTATACTTATTTACATAATTGTAAACTTCAGTATCTCATTAAGGAGAAGAGAATATTAGTAATTCTAGAACTATAGAATTATTAATTAATATTTCTTTTATTCTCTCCTATAACTTATCAGGACCCCCTATAGTATAAATTAGTAATTTTATTACTACTAGTTCACTATTTACCCGATACTATATCTTATTATTAGATACTACTATAGAGGTATCTATTAGTATTCCTTATACTAATCTATCTATATAGATATATATAATAGATAGTAGATACTCTTTACTAGCTAGTTCTTTACTATATTAATAAATATCTAAGCTATATAAAAATAATATTATATAGAATACTATCTTATTACCTTAGGAGATATTAGCTAGATTAAGCCTAAAGACTGTAATATATATTATATCTTTTAATCTCAATATATCTAAAGTATTATTTTTTTCTCTACTTATTTTCTTCTCCCAAGTTCCTTTCTTTAAGTCTAGTTCTCCTATATTTAAGCTTAGTTTTAGTAATATATTATATATATAATAAAGACTTCATAAGCTATTATATCTTATAAATATTATATTTATTTAGTTATCTAATTATATAAACTAAAAGAGAAAGATTTTATCTATTTACTGACACTAATTAGATATAATATAGAAATATATATTATTAATATATTTCAGTATTCTGCCTACTATTATAATTACTTATATAAACTAGAGAATATCTATTATATAACTATATATAATATAGTCTTATATTAGCTTACCTATAGATATAGAAGGCTTACTAGAGTTATAGTAAGTAGTCTGGATATTTCTAGTTACACTATACTTAATAATATATAAGTATCACTTAATTAATAGGTAGCTCTCTTTTCTTTTATATTAACTAGTATATAGCTGCTCCTTAAGATATTAAATATATTTATTAACTACTATTTCTTAAATATACTAAAGAAATATATATTATATATATCTACGTTAAATATATCCTATTTATTACTACTAATACTTCTATAAACTACAGTATACCGAATTTATTTTTTAATGACTATTTCTTAGATCCACCTAAGTAATATATATTATATTAGTTTGTATTAAATATCTTCTATCTATTATTCTAATTATTTATATAAACTATAGTATACTGAATTTATTTATTTAATACTATTTCTTGGATCTACTATTAAAATATATACTATTTTACGAAGTATTAGATATCTGCTCTCTATCATTACTATTATTTCTATAAACTATAATATACTAAATTATTTATTAATAACTATTTCTTAGATTTACTTAAGTAATATATATTATACATATTTATATTAAATATATTCTGTTTATTATTGCTCTTAATTCTATAAAGTATAGTATACTAAATTTATTTATTTAATACTATTTCTTAGATCCACTATAGAAATATATACTATTTTAGGAAATACTAGATACCTGCTATTTATTATCACTAATATTTCTTTAAAGTATTTAGTTACTTTTACTCTGTATCTATAGTGATACCTAAGCTCTTCACCCTATATATAATTCTAACTATAAAATTTACCCAGTAACAGTATTTATACTAGTACTAACTTACAACTAGTTTAAATGGTAATAAAATTACCTATTGTCGTGGATAATTACATCCCCAGTTGTAATATTCAACTCTATACGAAAAGGTTGACGTGGGGCGAGTATGCTAGCTGCTGTAGCTGCGAGGGGTTCAGGCCTGGATTAACTTAGGGCCGGCTGCAGCAGTTAGCGGGGGGGTGGGAGGGCTGAAGTTGTACTTCAGGGGGCAATATATCCACTAATAGTCGTAATAGAGAGCGAGCTATTAGCCTCTCCCTATTTTTAAAGTATAGTATACTGAATATATTTATTAATTACTGTTTCCTGGATCTACTACTGAAATATATATTATATATATCTATATTAAATATATTCTGTTTATTATTACTAATATTTCCATAAACTATAGTATACTGAATTTATTTATTAATAACTATTTCTTAGATATACTTAAGAAATATATATTATATATATCTATATTAAACGTATCCTGTTTATTATTACTATTATCTCTATAAACTGTAGTATACTAAATTTATTTATTCAGTACTATTTCTCAGATTTACTATAGAAATATATACTATTTTAGGAAATACTAGATATCTACTATTTATTATTATTATTACTTCTATAAGCTATAGTATATAGAATATATCTATTAATTACTATTTTCTAGATCTACTTAAGTAATATATACTATATATATTTATGTTAAACGTCTTTCGTCTACTATTGTAATTAGTTATATAAACTACAGTATACTGGATCTATTCGCTTAGTACTATTTCTCAGATTTACTATAGGAAAATATACTATTTTAGGAAGTGCTAGATGTCTACTAACTATTATTATAATTACTTCTATAAACTATATTATACTAAATGTATTCATTTAGTATTATTTCTCAGATCCACTATAGAAATATATACTATTTTAGGAAATACTAGATGTCTGCTATTTATTATTACTAATACTTCTTTAAACTATAGTATACTGAATATATTTATTAATTACTGTTTCCTAGATTTACTACTAAAATATATATTATATATATCTATGTTAAATATATTCTATTGATTATTACTAATACTTCTATAAATTATAATATACTAAATTCATTTATTAACAACCGTTTCTAAAACATACTAAAGAAATATATATTACATATATCTATATTAAATATATCCTGTTTATTATTACTATTACTTCTATAAACTACAGTATACTAAACTTATCTGTTTAGTATTATTTCTTAGATTTACTATAGAAATATATACTATTTTAGAAAGTATTAAATATCTACTATCTATTATCACTATTACTTCTATAAACTACAGTATACCGAATTTACTTATTAACAACTATTTCTTGGATCCGCTTAAGTAATATATTTTATATATATCTGAGTCAAATGTATTCTGTTTATTATTACTAATACTTCTATAAATTACAGTATACTAAATATATTTATTAATTACTATTTCCTGAATCTACTAAAGAAATATATATTATATATATCTATATTAAATATATCCTGTTTATTATTACTAATACTTCCACAAAGTATAATATACTAAACTTATTTATTAACTATTATTTCTTAGATCTATATAAGTAATATATATTATATGTATTTATATTAAATGTCTTTTATTTACTATTATAATTAATTATATAAACTATAGTATACTGAATATATTCGCCCAGTATTATTTCTCGGATTTACTATAAAAATAAGTATTATTTTAGGATAAATACTAGATATCTACTAACTATTATTATAATTACTTCTATAAACTATCTTACACTAAATATATATATCTATAACTATTTCTTAGATTCACTCTTATAAATCTGTCTAGTAGCTATAAAGCTTAAGCTGTAATTATTTTATAGAATCTATAATACTATTATTTCACTATTTTAATTTATTAGGATCTACTATTATTACTATATACTATATAGTAGATCTAAATTCCTACTAAAATAGTAATATTATTTCTTCTAGCTATAATCTATAATTTAGTACTTACTATATACTAAAAACTATATATAATAGGTTATATATATAGTATATATTAATATATCAAACTTTACTACCTCTTTCTCTATACTATATTATCTAGAAAGATTATTATTCTGGAAAAAGTAGTTAGTTTAAAAGTAGTCTATATAATAGATAAGTAGATACTTCTTAGTATTTAGTTCTATAATATACTCTATCTCTAGAATATAAAAAAAGCTGTAATATTCTCTTACTATCACTCTTTTATAGAATATAAAAGTATAAATATACTTTTAAGAATATCTCGATAAATATAATTTTATCTCTAGATATAAAGTTTATCACTATATATAACTATATCTTTTTTTATTTTTATTACTCTTTTAGTATTACTTATATAATACTTTCCCCCTTAAGTTTACTACTTACTATTTTTATTATTCTTAACTTCCTATTTTTTTTTCTTCTAATAATAATATAATATTAGCTAATATTAAGTAACTATTAGCTTAAGAATATAAATTTAGCTAAACTACTTTTTATATTATAAGTAGAATAAACTATTTATTACTATTTACTTTATCTTACTAAACTTATCTTTAAATTTAGAATTTATATATCTTAAGAAACTTTATTATAAAACTTATAGATAAAGTAACTAAACTAGTAAGTATAAAAGATAGTATCTACCTTAGGGTAATCCATAGTTTAGAGTTAGTTAATATTCTCTAATAAGTAAATACTAGTTTATATTAGTTACTAGTAATCTCTTATCTCTTCACTCTAGCTTAAATATTATCTTAACTTTAACTTATAGTAGTAGAGGTATTTTATTATAGACACTATACCTAATAGTATATACTATTATATAGAGTCCTCTACACTTTATCTTAATATTAGTAATAGTTTTCTATATTTATCTATTCTATTCTCTTGTAAGGTAAGTAATAATTTCTATTATAGTATTAAATAGAATTATAAGATCCTCACTAGATCTAACGAAAGATTTACTAAAAAGAAACTAGATTTTATAGAGTGTATATAATAATAGAAGTAGTAGGCTACTAATAATAAACTGAAAAGATATTAATATAAAGTTAAAGCTATATAGTTATTTATAACTAAGGTAATAAAACTCTCTATTATACTATTAGTCTGAAATATTAGTATATATTTCATCTTATAGTCATAATTACTAACTTTAATAATTTCAGAGAGGCTATAATAGCTACTCTATTTATTCTCTAGAAGTTTTATACCTATAAACTTCTCTAACTTTAATTTTAACTCTAATATCCCTATATTTATACTTAGGATCCTACTACCTAAGAAATAGAATAAGAAAGATAGTAGGTTCAGCCTGATTTTTATCTACTTATCCCCTAGCAGTAACTATAATAGTAGTAACTAGGTTAATAAATATATATTACTTCTACTAATATTATACTATATATAGGAGATAAAGTATATACTAAGTCTATCTCCACTTAATACTATTACTCTATTATTCTTACTATAGCTTCTAAAATATTAGTAGGGATAATAATTAGTTACTCTAGCTATATTACTTACTACTATCTCTTTATAATACCTAGGCTTCTCTAAAATATTATTTATACTTAATATTATATTATCTAAAGATAGTATACTAAGTCTATACTATATTATATTTATAATATTATCTACATAGCCTAATAAATAGTATTATAGCTTTATATTCAAACCTCCCAGTTTAGCTATATACTTAATAGATAATCTAGTAGAGTGGGTTTCCTCTACTAAAGAAGTATTATTATAAAATATATAGCTTCCACTATATAAGGTATCTTCTATTATAAAGTTCTAACCGCTTAATATATTATTAGCCTCTAAAGCTAATATTAATTCTATAAGTAATCTTATTATTACTGCTAAGCTAAATATATAGACTATTAAAAAATATTGTAGTTCTATATTCTAATATTTTAATATACTAATATACTTAATAGATAATCTATTAAAGTAAGTTTCCTCTACTAAAACAATATTATTATTAGATATATAGTCTCTACTATATAAGATATTTCTTATTATAAAGTTTTCCTCTCCTAGGATATTAGTAGTATATAAGGCTACTAATATTAATATTATAATTAGTTTTATAACTACTGCAGAGTTATCTATATAAGTTACTAAAGAGTATTATAGCTTTATACTTTAACTCTCCAGTATACTAATATACTTAATAGATAACCTACTAGAGTAAATTTCGTCTACTAAAAAAACATTATTATTAGATATATAGCTACCCGTATACTAGATACTTTTTATTATAAAGTCCTCCTCTATTAGGATACTACTAGTTATTAAAACTAGTATTAATATTATAATTATAGTTACTACTGTTATTACTACTTCTATGCAGCCTATATATATCTTTCCTAAATAGTTGAAGTATAATAATAATATATCTGGAGCTAAGCTAACTAGTATATTATTATAAGTCTGTAGGTTAAACTTATATATAAGTATCCTTATATAGAAGAATAATATCCCTAGTATTTTATTTAAACGTAAGATATATTATAGCTATACTGCTACTACTACCTATAAGGCTAAAGTTTCTATAGATATATCTTTATAGTGGATGATCTTCCTTATGAAGTTAGTAGAGTATCTATAAGTGTCTGGAATATAGAAGATAATATAGTAGTTTAATATAGACAGTCTGTAGTTATTATCTCCCTATATTATTAATATTAATTCTCTATAAGCTATAAATCTATCTCTATTCAGTATTCTAAGGTTAATACTATTTTATCTGTTACTATATCTACTATTAGCTGCTACTAGCTAGTAGTATATATAAAATAGTCTCTATCCCCCACTTTATACTCTCTTTCTGCTATTAAACAGTCTACTCTCTATAGTTTATATACTAACTATAGATTTCTATAAGCAATTCTTACTATTATTATTTTAGTTACTAAATTAGTATAAGTTATTATTACTAGATTCTAATAATTATCAAGGTTATTAGAATATAACTTCTCTATTACTACTAATAGTTCTATTTCTATATTCGTTAGGTAGAGTTACAGTTAGTAGCTTAATATTAGAGGTAAAGAGAATAGTTAGTACAGAGGGAGATAGGTTATCTAGAGATAGTAGTTAGTAAGCTCTAGTATTATTATAAGTAGTAAACTATTTTAGTTTCTTTAGTAGTAAATAGAGCTTAGTTATCCTACTGCTACTATTACTACTATTTAGCGATAGTATCTATATAGAGTAGTTATACTTAGTATTATACTTAGTGTAGGGTAGTAGTAATAATAATTTCCCACTATATATATTATACACTATAGTTACACTAAAAGTCTGAAATATATAACTTTATTATATTTACATTCTATACTAATATATATATACTATAGTAGTAGTAGCAGTAGTAGTAGACTATAACTTTAACACTAAAATTAAGATTAGTAAAGTAGTAACCTATTCACTCTAAATATAGGTTTAGTGGATAGTGTAAATATATTAGATACTAGTATCTATCTACATTTGAGAGCTTAGATTAATATACTTATTATACAGAATAAATAATAAGGTAGTAAGGATACTCTTATTGAATAATAGAATAGAGAGTAATTCTACTTAACTATAGATAAGATAGTAATCTTATTCAGTAGTTAAGAGAGAGGTATAGTAGGATAATAGAGTGTAACAGTCTTATTATAGTAAAGTAGACTCTACTACTATATAATATAGAGGATACTCAGTTATAGTAATTAGTATTATTAATAGTCTTATAGTATTTTTAATAGTAGCTCTACTGTGGTTAGATTACTATTAATATATACTAAATTATAGTATAATATTAATATATTAGAATACTATAATAGTAGGACCTAGATATAGTTAGATATAAACTATATAGTATAAAGATTATTTCTATACCATTATAGATAAGAGTGAGGATTAGTAGGAAGATATAAAAAACTAAGAGAGATAAGAAGAATTTAGTTAGAAGAAAATAAAGAAAAAGATAGTATATACTAAAGTAATATAATTATTAATAGTAGTATATATATTATATATAGCTACTAAAGTAGAAATATATTCTACTAGCTATATATATTAGTAGAGTTATATAGTATATATTTAGTAATAGTAGGATATATTTATCTAGATATCTAGAGAATTATAATAGGAATAAGTACCACATAAAAAGTAGGTAGTATTAAGTAAATGCTAGAAGTATTAATAGTTATATACTAAAACTAATATAACCTACTAGTTACTTCACTCAGTATTAAATATTATCTCTAAGAATTAAAACTAATTTACTATGTTACTTTATATAAGCTCTACTATTAATACTATATTGCTTGAATCTCTCACTTACTATTCTTTCTTCACTCTCTCACGTTTATACTTTCTCTATATACACTCTTACTATCTAGAGCGTTGAACTCTATAGTTATCTTAAGGCTATAAAAAAGCAGCTTTTAATATAATATTACTAACTCTCCTCTATACTACTAACTCTATTTTATATTACTAACTTTCCTTTATATTACTAAACTTATAGTTATCTTAGTATCTGTTTTTCATTATTTAGTTTTTATTCCTCTCTTTTATAGAACTTTATTTTCTACTTATTATTAATTAGATTTTCTTTTATATAAAATATTACTATTTACACTTCTTTTATATATCCTCCTATTAGGATTACTCTTTTCCCTTTTATTTATAAATCCTACTATCTTTACTTAATAATTCCTTAGAGGAAGTATTACTACCAATATCTATCTTATTTTATATATACTTTTATTCCTTCTACTTTAAATTTAAACTCTATATTTATCTTATTTATTTTATAGAAGCTTCTGATAACTTACGTTACAGAATTACTATTTTACTCTTTACTTATACCTACTATCTTTTATCCTTACTTATTACTTAAACAGTATTCAGAAAATATTAAAATTAACCTAAGTATCTAAAGAAGTAGTCTCTTACCTATAGATAGTATTATTAATCTTAAGTAGATAGAATATAATATTCTATATCTAAATATTAAGTATCCTATCTTCTATCTAATAAGTATTCTTAGTAAAGAGAATATTATTATAATAGATTTTATTATTCTTCCTTTCTATAAACCCTACGTAAGAACTTACTTTTTAAGAGAATACTTAATAGCTACCCTCACTTTAATACCTACTTCAGACTAAAGTAATAGTATCCTACTACTTAGTATAACTAAAGTTAAAATACTAAAAGTATCTTAAGAGGTTACAGAAAATATTTTATATTATTTAGAAGGAAGAATCTAAATTTATTATTCTGTAATTTATTAGTGTAACTCTCTCTACTAAATAGATATATTACTAGCTAAAACTAAAGTAGTATATTAGCTAAAGATATTAGGTTTCCTTATAACCTATTATATAAATAGTAAGATATATATACTTAAGATAGCTATTAGTAACTCTAAGCTTTCAGCTGATCTATACTAAGTATTAGCTTTCTACAGTAATAAATAGATTAGTTATATGAAGTATTTAGTTAACTTATTAGATCTTAAGAAAGGTAGTATTAATAATAGCTATAGTAGCTACAGTAAGAAAGTAAACTACAGAAAGTTATAGTAACTAGGCTGCTAGTTACTATAAGAAGAAGCTTACTATATTTACTATTTACTTTATACTATACTTTCTTAAAGTCTACTTAGGAATAAACTTTAGATATACTATATACAGTAAGCTTAATATACTTAAATCTATCCTTCAGAATAGAGAAATAGTATAAGAAGTTTGAAATCTATATTAACTAACTTTAAGGTAGTATACTAAAATATCCTAGTATTAATCTGTATATTATATATATCTTAAAGTTTAGCTAGACTGCAGATATTAACTTCACTATCTATTAAGAGGAATAGAATCTGATTCTAAATAGATTAATCCTAGTATATATTCCTAAGAGCTTAGAGAAGTAATTACACTAGTATAATAACACCTTATCTAATAACTACTATAATAGTAAGTAGAAGAAGATATTAATATGAATATTATTAATATATTTATAATAATTAGTGTGACAATATATTCGATAGGTTTAATGAGGCTAGTAATAATATATATCTACAGAATACTATTACTGTTAACTAATATATCTCCTTACCTCTCTCTCAGTAAAAAGTTTCACTTTAGATATTTTATAACTTTATTAAGTATATTAAGTGTAACTTCAGTTATAAAAATAAGTATCCCCGCGATAAGATACTAAAACTATATCCACCTATCTCTATATCTCAGGAAGATTTTAATATAATACTCAGTTTAATTTAGAATCAGAATTAGAATATAAGCTCTTACTTTAAAAAACTATCGTAATCTACTAGAAAGAAGATTAGCTAATATATAAGGAATATATAGGCAGTAGTAAATAAATACAGAAAAAACTAGAAGTAAGATTAAAAAAAGAAGCAGGCAGCTATTAAAGAAGCTACTAAAAATAACGAGTATATAAAGTTAAACGTAATTAAAGTCGAGGATAATATTAATAAGGTCCCACGTAAAGCAGAAATACAGATATCTTAATATAAATATAGTAGCTACTAGCTAATAATATATCAGAGTAAGAGGTCTAGTGGGATCTAACCTTATAGGTATCCTTAATCTAAATAAATTCCCTAAGAATAGTAGCTCTAGAACTATAAATAACTATAGAACTAAAATAACAGTAAGAGACTAACTATCCTAACTGAAATATAGAAGTAGAAAGCTTAAGACCACTCTAATTTTTTAGCTTAGAGTAATACTCTAAAGGTTTAGAAGTTTCTTTACTATTACTTAATAAGTATATAGTAGCTTTAATATACTAACTCTAGGCTAAAGAATATATAGAGTATTATTACCTGATAGTATACTCTAATAGTCTATAAACTACCGAAAATAACACTAATTATAGCTTCCTAGTCTATTGTAGCTAGAAGCTCTTAAGCTTTAGAGTATATTAGTTACTTAGGGTAGAAGTATTTAATACTAAAATATATAGGTTCAGGTTTAGTCTAATCTTTACTTAGTAGAAGATATATTATATAATAGAAGAAGTTATAGTCTAGTTAAGTAATATAGTAGTTATCTGATACTTGAGTGGGATACTAACTATTCCCTCTCAGAAAGAGATTTAATAGTTCCAGTAGCTTACATTCTACTTACGTCCGCTAGTAATAGTTTTCTATATTCCTAAATATAAAGAGATTAATAGTAAAAAGGCTACTAACCAATTTATAAAACTTAGCAGTATATAAGCTTATAATTAACTTAGAATATAGCTACTCTTATATAACTATATAAAGAGGAAGCTAAGGAGAAGAAAGGTAGAATATTTTAGAGGATTAGTAAGCAGCCTAGCTTACGAATAATAAGAGTAGTATATTATAATATATTAAACTAGGCCTGAAAGCTAACTTAAAACCCTCTATGGAATTACTTAGCTTCTCTTATAAGTTTATAATAAAATCTTTACTATACTATATCCTTACTACCTATAGTAAATATAGGAACCTTACAGTATACGATAACTATTTCCACTATAATAATATTATATAAATATATTACTATAGTAAACTTAAAACCTCAGTCTACTCTATCCTCTACTATAGAGTAACTAAAGTTCTCTTCCTATTAGTATAGATAGTAAGATATATTACGCTTTTTTTTTAGTAACTAAGAAGAATATATTTATCAGTATTACTAATACTAGAAATATAATAACTTCCTTTAGCTATAACTGTAACCTACTATATTATCCCCCAGTATTAATACTATCAGAATTCAGACTAAGAAAGCCTACAGGTCGCCACAATTACCTAAGGGAGCCTCTAGTAGAATAATATACTAATAGTAATTATATAAAATATAGAAGATAGTATAATATATAGTATATTATAGAAGTAAGCTTTATATTGCGTTCGCTATAGTTAGTCCCTATAGGTATATACTATATAACCTAGCATAGGGGATAATAATATAAAGTCGTTATTACTGAAGTTTTTACCTTATACTATAGTGGTTATCCTACCCCACTTATAATATAATAATAACTTCACACTATATAGAGGGTTAGAGTTTGAATCCTACGTAATATTAAGTTATACCTCCCTAGGTTTACTACTATACCTAACTATAGTAAATATATATAGGTTACTTATACTTCCTATACTACTACCTAGGTTTCCCTATATTATACCTAACTATTACCACTTAGTCCTCAGTATAGAGATATAACTCTTAGAGGGGAGATATAGTATTACGTTCGCTATAGTTAGTCCCTATAGGTATATACTATATAACCCAGCATAAGGGATAATAACACAAAGTCGTTATTACTAAAGCTTTTACTTTATACTACAGTAGTTATTCTACCCCACGCGTAACACTTTACTACTTACTATATTATTTTATCTAGTACTACCTCACTAGAGGTATACTATAATATAATATCCTGCTAGATATATACTCTAACAGATATCCTATTATAGTATTTTAATAATATAATATTATTATAATATTAGGGCTGAGATCCTATAAGGTAATAGGTATACTAAAAGCTTTTTAATACTATAGAGTATTTAGAACTCTAGCTAATTTATAGTAGTATATTATATTTTAATTTTTGCCTCAGCCTTATAGTATTAAACTAGATTTTATTAGGAGGAGAAGGGAATTAGAGGGACGAGGGATATATATAGTAGATAAATATCTCTAAATAAGATTTTATTTATTATTTTTCTTTTTCTTTTTCACTTAATCCTATAAAATTAGGTTGGCTATATAAATACTCTCTACTTTAATATAGAGACACTATAAACCTACAGTATAAAATAATATAATAATAATGATAATAATAATAATAATTAGTATAACTAAAACTTATTATATTAGTTAAGAGTAATATTATGGATATTATATATTAGTAATATAGATATGTCGTCTTGATGAATGGGGGATATAGACTTAGTAATCACTATATTAAAACTGTTACAGTTATAACTTATAGATAGAAGTGAAATATAGATATAAAAGTCGAAATACTATAGTAAGTATTTAAGGAGTATATTAAGCTAAATAGTATAAGGTATATATTGAAATATTTGTAGATATAGTCTGTCTATAGATAAATATAATAATAGTGGTGTAAAAGTATATTAACGCTATATTATAGCGTATTCGTAGTTCTCCTACGTAATACTAAAGTAGTTATAGAGATTAGTCATTTATCCTACTATATTCTACTTTATAGGGTAATACTGACGCTATAGTAGTCTACTAGTATACTTAAGGATCTAGCTTATTATATAAATATAGTATATATACGCGTGATAGTAATATTTAGTTTTTCATAGATAGAGGTTATAGAGGGTTATATAAGCCTATAGGTTTATTTCTAAAAGGTCTTTAGGGTTACTTGTATAGATATCTCCAGCTACTCTAGCAGAAAGTTGGTAATTATTATTATATACTATCTCTCTAGATATAGAAGTAACTAGAGTATTATTAGGTATCTTTATAGCTATATAGTAGTATTTTATTTTGGGAAAGTCACTTAGGAGTAGTTTTTAAAGTAGTACTAATTGGAGATTTTAGTGATATTCTACCTTAGAGTTAAGAAAATCCCACAGGTTATAGGTTCTCACTATTACCTTAAAAGTATTATATTAAGTAAGTTAGTTAATAGTATCTCTCAGGATTATTAAAAGTATTCTAACTATTAGCTACTTATTATCTTATATTATATGCCTACTTGACTTAGTAGCTATATAGTATTAAAAGACTTTTAGTTATTATATATAATAAATTAGCAGCTAAGGTACGTATAGGTGTGCATATATATATATATATACGTGTGTGCGCGTGTGTGTAGCTATATAGCCTAGCGTATTATATATAGATATAAGGTAGCCTCTATAGGCACTACTGAAATAAAGCTAAGTAATATAATATATAATATATATTCAGTCTGAAGTTTAGCTAGTATAAATTCTAACTAGCTACTAGTCTAAATATATATTTCTACTAATTATAATAAGGATATATAAAATATATAGATAGAAGTAGAAGTTATAGATAGATAGTCTATACTAATATATATATTAATACCATATTAGCTTTCTAGCTGCTAGCTGTAGTTCCCTATAAGCTTATATAGAAGTATAGGGAGTACTATAGTAATATTAGATAGTAGTAGCAGGTAGGGAAACTTATCTGTAAGTATCCTCTATATATTATAGTTTAAATACTTCTCTAGTATTAGTAGATAGAAATAAATCTAAATATATCTCTCTTTATAGTATAAACGTAAGAGTGCTAGAGATATTACTACTATGCTGCAGGTAGCAGAGAGATAGCTGTATTAGATAATTAGAGGATAATTAAGCTCCACAGCTATTTCTATTATTATAGTAGTATACTTAAGATAATAATATATCTATATATATACTCTCTAATTACTTATATGGGTAGGAGGGAGGTTTTAATAATATCTATATAGTATATTAGTAACCTGAATAGTAAGTATAACTTTAACCTATTAAATAGGCTCTTTCTTAAATATAATTGAAATACTTCTTTTATAGTAATAGTAATTAATTTAATTATAATACTTTTTCTATTTTAATTATATTAGCTATAAATAGTCTATATAGCTGAATATTAATAATATAAATAATTAATTAGAGATAGTAGGAGTAATATTATAGTTAGAATATAGGAGAGTAGAAGGATTTCTTACTACTTATAATCTAAATAGTATATAATATAAGTAAGTTAGTCTTTTACTAATAATAGCTAGTCTAGCTACTATTTAAATTCCCCCTCCGCTTAGGTAAATATGCTGCTAGAGTTTAGTGTAATAATTATTATCTTTAGTTAGTTATTATATAGTATATAAATACTTCTGCTCTATAGATTAGCTAGCTATTTAATAGTTAACCTAAGCTGTATTATATATTAGCTCTATATAATAGAGATATATAATATAGATAAGCTATAATATTAAAAGGCTATTAGTTTTTATTAATATAAGAGCTTCTTTAAGTTTTTCACTATATATATTACTTACGTTACGTTAGTTGTAGTCTGTAAGGAAGTTGTGGGAGTTCTGGGGGAAACTTAGCTTTATATCTATAATTACTTAGAGTTATAATAGAAGTTAGCGTCTTACTTATAGCTAGGGGGATATAGTATCCTTCCTACTAGCTGAATATACTACTAGTAGGTAGTAGCGATAGATAATATAATTATAATAATATATCTATTACTTTATGCTACTAGTAGTAGTATAGAGACTTTAAAAGTTATACTAAACTCTAGTTATTCTTACTCTAAATATAACGTAATATTAATCTAGGGGGCTAGAAGCTAGAAGCTAGAGACTATAAGTATATAGAGGTAACTAGAAGCTACTTAGCTACTAATATTAATATTAAGTATTTTAGAGTTAGTAGATATTTACTAATTAGTAGTATAGATATATAATATATAGGGGCGATAGGGGTGATAGAGGCTACTAGGTAGGTATATTATAGCTAGAACTATAGAGTATATAAATAACTATAAGTTTATTTAGTAAGGGGGGATATATAATTAAGTAGAATTATAAAGTAGAATAATATATTTTTAAGTTAGAATAGTAGGTAGATAATATGAAAGGAGATATAAAAAGACTAATATTAAAGTATTTATAATAGTAATATAAAGTATATAAAGTTAGTATATATATTATTAAGTCTATTATAGTCTAATTATTTTATAGTATATATTTGAAGTTACTAATTAAATACCTATTATATAGATAGAATATATATTTTTATATAGTCTATAATTTTTATTATTATTATAGACTATACTTAGTGTTTAAGTATAGACTTATGCTTATATATCCTACTGAAGTGTAGAAGTATATCTTCAGTTTCTATTTGCCTATATTATAAAGTATACTATAGTAACCTAGCTCTAGATAGGTATAGGTAAGAAGGAAATTTAGATTCTGGGAAAAAAAACAGATATTATAGTATTAAATTATAATAGTATCTAAGCTGGTTAATAATAAGTTTAATTTAATTTTCCTAGTGATAGTTACTATTCTATATAAAATTATATAGAGATTCTTTATTATAGTAGTATCTAGATATTTCAGGAATATATAATTAGTTACTTTACCTACTATTTTCTATCCTATTCTATTTAGTTTATATCTTCCCCCCCTACTTTCAGGTAAATATTCTTAAGTAAGTATCTTTCCTTTCTCTTAATATAGTTAATATAAAAGTATAATATAAAGTTAAATAGTTAGTTTTCTTTATATATTTATTTAAGCGTTTCTTAGTATTCTTAACTGATAAATATCTCTCAGTCTTTTGTGATAGAGTTGAGATTTATCTATCCTAAAAAGTTTTCCTCTTAGATACTTTCTATTTCTTTATTATCCTCCTTAAAAAGTATCTTCTTACAATAATAATCTTATCCTAAGTAATAAAGTAAGTTCTCAGTTTTTATTACTATATCTCTTTAGGTTTCTCTAGTATATTTAATATTTTTATTAAATTCGCCTAACATACTAGCAACGACGGATATATATAAGAACCGTTAAATTGATTATACAAAATTAAGTGGAGACTTTGAAAGCAGGGAGTAAGAACCGTTAAACTACTCAGTAGGTAATAACTATTGTAATCCAGCTGACTAAAAATTATTTATAGAGGATATATTAATAAAGAGCAGATAGAGTATCCAGTACCCCAAGTTTCAGAGTTATATAACCAGAAGTTAATTTAAAAAGAATTTATCAACTTAGGTAGAAATTACGTTATAGTAATAATATCGCTTAATAATAATTCAGTTGTGATTAGTTAACTTCTAGGCTAATACAACTAGAAACTAATACCTATACCTACCCCCACTTTAATTAGAACTCGAAGACTTATCACCCACTAAAGTGGATGCTAAACACCCATATATCCATAACACCTATATATCCAAAAATAATTAATTGAAGCTATTCCCACCCTTACCCCCTCTTCAGCAAGCAACCATAACCCTAACTATCAATTAAATAGAATAACTATAATCTCCCATCAATCCTCATCTTCTAAGCTTTTTTTGCAGCTTTAAAAGCTCCCTTTTTAGCAGTATAGTGGAACTTCTAATCTAGAGACTGGATTACTCTCACAGCCTTAGTATACTTATCTTCCTGCTTCTATTATACTATTTTCCTTCTATTTTTAACTTAGATAACCCCTCCAGTTTATAATTATATATTTCTTACCTGACGATAAGCTTTACGGACCTTTTCAGCTAGATTTACCCTTAAGAGATCCCTCTTAACCTGGATTAATTTAGATCCCTAAGTTAGGATACCTCTAATAAATCAATCTAGGTTATAGTTAAATAGTAAGACCTCTCCAGTCAGCTTTTCAATCTAGTTATTAATAATCTCTAATACTTTAGAAAGCTTATCTACTACTCTTCTAAGCTTCCTAATAGTTATAGGAATACTGAAGGAGGATGAGGATAGTAATATTATATTAGGTAGTGTTAATATTACAGGAGGAATACTATCTTGAGTCATGATTTTCTCCAGTACCACTTATAGGTTAAATAGGTTAATCCTAGTCTTCCTAAAAGCAGATATAATAGTAGAATACTTAAAAGCCTACTTACAAATAGACTAAATAAAACTAAGGAACTCCAGTTTAGTGATATTAATATAGCCTTTTCTGACTATAGTATTAACAGCCTTACTGTGATAGTATTTAAGAGGTTGAAATACTACTATATCTAGTGGTTAGAGGAGATAGGTTAAATAAGGAGGAAAGCTAAAAGGAAGGATCTTATAATCCTTATAGTACTGTAGAAACTTAATAGTATAATAAAAGCTATATCTATCAATCAGAAGGAGTCTCTTCTAGCCCTAAATCCGGTTTTTTGAATATAGATCAAAATACTTAATCCAGTTAAGATATATCTAGTTATTTAAATAACCAGTTAGTAATACTCTAATTACTATATCTACCTCTAGATCCTTAATATTATACTATCTACTTATATAAATAGATCCACTAAGGATTAAGAAGGCTGGTATATAATCTCCTGCTGTAGATATAACCTCAATTATAGTTGCTAACTCTCTATTAGTTAGGATAGCGAAGTAATAAGCTCTCTTACGTTTAGTGATAACTATCTTATCCTTCCTAAAACCTATTTAGAAGCTTATTTCGTCCATATTCCAGATATCAGAGGGTAGTATACTATATATCTGAATAGTCTCTTGTAGTATTAGAAACTATCTATTAATAACCTTAATATCTTCAGACTTCTTCTGCTCTATATCAAAAGTCTTCTCTTTAGCATAGAAGTATCCATATCTCTTAATAAAGTAACTAGTCCATATAGAGTTAACAGTTAGAGGAGGTATCTTATAATCCTCATAGAACTTAACTAAAAGGTAGTTAGCAGTATCCACAAGAAGCTCTCACTATAGGGTAAGATTCAGATAATCTATTCAATCAATATAGTAATAAAAAACCTTCTCCTAATCCCAGGAAAACTTTTTACTATATACTAAGCGGTCCTTAAGAGAGGTTATCCCTGAAAACCTACAATATAGCTTTTTACGTAGTATCTAGTATTTCTCAGCAACTATAGTAAACTTTAAGTTTAGATTTTCATAAATCAATAGAATAGCCTCCTAATATACTAGCAACGACAGATATATATAAGAACCGTTAAATTAATCATACAAAATTAAGTAGAGACTTTAAAAGCAGGAGGTAAAAACCGTTAAACTACTCAGCAGGTAATAACCATTACAATCCAGCTGACTAAAAATCATTTATAGAGGATATATCAATAAAGAGCAGATAGAGTATCCAGTACCCCAAGTTTCAGAATCATACAACCAGAAGTTAATTTAAAAAGAATTTATCAACTTAGGTAGAAATCGCATTATGATAATAATGTCGCTTAATGATAATTCAGTTGTAATTAGTCAACTTCTAGGCCAATACAACCAGAAACTAACATACTAACAACGACGGATATATATAAGAACTATTAAATTAATCATACAAAATTAAATAGAGACTTTAAAAGCAGGAGGTAAGAACCGTTAAACTACTCAGTAGGTAACAACTATTATAATCCAGCTAACTAAAGATCATTTATAGAGGATATATTAATAAAGAGCAGATAGAGTATCTAGTACCCCAAGTTTCAGAGTTATACAACCAGGAGTTAATTTAAAAAGAATTTATCAACTTAGGTAGAAATTATATTATAGTAATAATATCACTTAATAATAATTCAGTTATAATTGGTCGACTTCTAGGCTAATATAACCAGAAACTAATATAACCCCAGATCTGCGCGACCGGACACTACGTTAGTACTAAAAAGCCAGCTAACCCGCTCTATTAGTAATAAAACCCCAGAGTGGAACGAAAAAATATAGTAAATTACCAATTAGTACTAATATTATAATATTACAGTAAAGAAAATAATCAACTAAGTATATTATTATCCTAATAATATATAATCTATATTAGAAAATATATTTAATTTAATAACCACTTTATTTATTCTATCCTCTAATACTATTTAGACTTTAAAGATAGATCTATTTATTATTCACTATAAACTATATATTGCTATATATAAAACTTATTAATTTATTATTATTGCTAATAAGGTTATCTTGTATTTCTAATATTTTTATTTATCTACTAAAGTAGCTAAAAGGAGGTAGATTGCAGTTAATATATTCAGTATTCTAAATATTATCCATAATTAGACTAAACTAGAATGTATTTAATACCTACTACTAATAAATAGTCTAATTACTAATTTTATACTATTTATCTTGAGGCTAAAATATAGATAATATAGTTATATCTGCTAGTAGGTTTAAATAATATAGAGTTACTACTAAGTAGAGTATAGTTAAATTAATAACTGGAAGAAGGATAGTAATATAAGGTATAAAGTATAAGAAGAAAGAGAGATCCTATAGGTTACTAGTATCTACTACCAGTAGTTATATATCTCTTGTGCTGGTAAGTGTTAGTTTGAAGTATTGTTACTTAAGATTATTATATAAATACTAGCTGACGTCTAGATGCTATACTAGCGTATTATAGATTATATTATAGTATTACGTGAGGCTTAATCTAGGCGGGTAAAAGCTAGCTGTGAGGAGCTTATTAGAATTACTAATAAGCAGCTTAAGATTAACTTATAGTTACATTATGTTAGCTGGGTGTAGTACTTATAGAGGCTGAATATAGCTTAGCTGTGTGAGATAATATACTTAATTTAAGAGGAGGAGGAGGAGGAGGGTATCTTATATAGTATATAGAAAACTATTAACAGTATACTTAATAAGATATAAGCTACCTTAAGCTTTAATATAGCTAAGTATACTATACTCTTTAAGATATAGTAGAAGGAAGTCTATATTAAGCTAGTAAAGCTATTTAATAACCACTTAGAAGATAATATATAAGTAAGATATAAAGAGGTATAGTAGATACTGCTATATATATAGTAGAGGATATAGAAGATAGATAATAAAGAGAAGCTACTATATAAACTTACATTAGTATAAAAGAAATTTTAGGATAGATTTGAGGGATTAGTAGAGGTGGATACTATATAAAATAAACAGAAGTATACTAACTTAGATATATTTATTAGTATACTTAACTACTAGCTGAAGGGAATATACTATAAGAATATGCTGATCTCTATATTAGCTATTATAGGTATCTTAGAGTATAGCAACTGGATACTAATTATAGACTATATAACTAAATACTTAGCAGTCATTAAGATGGTAAGGATATTTATAATATATTAAGTATTAGCTAAATAGTGGGAGGAAGTATCAGTACTTAAGAGTAAGTTTAAATAGGATAAGGTAGAGGCTAGAGCTAAGAGTCTATTCTAGTATATATAGACTAAAATATAGTGGTTTATAATATACACATCAGGTAATAAGGATACATAGCTGACGCTAATAGACTAGATCTTAGAGATATATATATATAGACTATATATTCAGTATAATATAGCAGTAGCGGACGTTATTAACTAAGTAGGTAACTAAGTATCCCACTAGTGAGTGAGGTTCACTATAAGGTAACTATCAGATATATTATATAAGCTTATATGGGAGACAAAAACGCTAGTTAGTAAAGTAGTAATAGTAAGTAGGATAATAACTAGGGAGAATATTATACTACAGGAGGTTTTAAAACTAGATAGACTTAAAAGTGAGGATATCATTTAGTAGCTACTAGTGATATTATAGTCTACTATTAAGGATAATTATAGTGAGATGAAGCTAGAATATTTATTTCTCTCAGATAACTATAATAAGTAGGTTAGTAAGAGTGAGAGCTAGATATTCCAGTAGCTTACCTAGTTAATAGAGGTAAGTAGATACTAAAAACTGAGCGACTAGAATATAGTACTTAATAAGAAAGTAGTATAGAAATATAAGTAGATATATAAGTAGCTATAGGAGCAGTTATAACTACTATTATATATATTTAGTAGGTAGTTCAGATAGGTAACAGAGATTAGTAGGCTACAGATAGCTAATATAGTAAACAGTAGTATATATAACATATTTATCTATAACTATATAGTATATTTTATAATAGTATACTATAAAGAATACTAAATAACAGGCTAAGCTAAAGTAATTTACTGCTATCTGCTACAGAAGGTAGGTAAGTTACTTATTTAGTATCTATAACTTATATTACTATTCTGGTAGGAGGTTTAGAGTATAGTATTAAGATCAGAATTATATAGTAGGTTTATATAGGTAGATAAGATAGTCCAGCTAGGAGGTAAAAAGATAGTTTTAATAATAATAATAATAAATAAAGCTACCAGTAAGAATAGAAATATTATTATAAGTAAGGATACAGATAAGCTAATAAGTAACTAAATATAGAAAGAGAAGTAAGTATAGATAATAGACTAAGCAAGGTAAATAATACAGTAATATACTACATAACTTCTCAGAAGCTAGGTTAATATAAGCATATAGTAGCATATCACTATTACTATCGCTAATTAGTATTTAAACAAAATATTTAGTAAGCAGGCAGAAGATAAGCAGGCAGTAGAAGGTAATAGCAAAGAAGATAGTAAAATTAATAATAATATATAGAACTTGCAGGCAGAATACAGTATATAAGTAGTAAATATAATCTACATACGTAAATTAATACAGTTTAGCAGTAGGCTGGCAGTGTGGCAGTATAAGTTCTACATAGTTAGCCAGCAGTAACACTAATTCTTAGGATTCAGTAGGAGTAATATAGAATTAGCAGTAAACAAGCAGAAGAGGAAGCTATATAATAATATACAGCTATAAATAAAGTTCTAGAGGTTTAAAAAGCTATAGTCAGCTAATATTAGTAGGCAGCTAAGACAGATAATAGGCAACAGTAGAGTAACATTCTATAATAACTAGAAATAAGTTCTCTAAGTTATTATTAATAGTAAGAACTTAATTATATAGATAATAAATATAAGTAGAAGTAAGAGCTTATTATTTATACTACTAGTATTCTACTTAAACGATAGAGTAATAATAGTAGTTACGCTACTAATAATACTACAGACAGATATATATACAAAATACAGCAGAGTAAGTATCATATTATATATATAGCAGAACCATGAAGCCAACCAGACAGTATTAATTATATTTATTATACTTAAGTCTGCAGTCACAAAAGGGTTTTAGAACTTTATAAATAAACTAGAAGCCTGATAGATACTAAACTAAATAGTAGTAAATAAATATTATATTATTATTATATAGAGGAAGGGTTAGGTTTTAAGAAATTTCCTAAAATTTGAACTTAATACTTTTACTTCTAATAGATCTAAATTTTATAAATACGAATTTTTAATTCTATAATATAAGTTAGAATAAATTTAAATAAATATTAAGAATATATCTATCTATCTATCTATCTATCTACCTATCTATCTATCTATCTATCTATCTATCTATCTATTTATCTATCTATCTATCTATCTATCTATCTATCTATTCACCTTTTCTTTGAGTTGAATCTGTCAACTGAAAGAACCTACTTTTCTTTCAGTTAAATCTGTCGACTGAAAGAACTTACTTTTCTTTCAGTTGAATCTGTCGACTGAAAGGACCTACTTTTCTTTCAGTTAAATCTGTCAACCGAAAGAACCTACTTTTCTTTCAGTTAAATTTATCGACTAAAAAAACCTACTTTTCTTTCAGTTAAATCTATCAACCGAAAGAATCTACTTTTCTTTCAGTTAAATCTATTAACCGAAAGAACTTACTTTTCTTTCAGTTGAATCTATTAACTAAAAGAACTTACTTTTCTTTCAGTCGAATTTATTAACTAAAAAAACCTACTTTTCTTTCAGTTAAATCTATTAACTAAAAAAACCTACTTTTCTTTCAGTTAAATCTATTAACTAAAAGAATCTACTTTTCTTTCAGTTAAATCTAT